>JAUYWG010000044.1:13440410-13470702 GCA_034779775.1 Enteromius afrohamiltoni
AGGGTTATATATTATTTTTTTTATTTTTTTTTTATTAGATTGTTTATATTGATTTTTAAATAAAGTGTTACTTCATCTAAGTGTATCATTGGTTTTGACACAAATGTCTTATTGGGCTCTTGCCCAATAATGTAGGTTGTATTTACCACATGGACAGTCAGTGTAGCTGTTGATTAAAGACCATTTCTGTGTCCATGGCCCCTGCAGAGGTGCTTAGAGCAGCTGGTGAGATGCTGGACATGTAGCTGTGCTGGAGTCCGGTGGAGAGGAGGCGGAGGAATGAACTGACCTCCAGCACTCGTTTATTAATAACAGCTGTCAGCTGAAATCCCTCCAGAGCAGAGCCCAGAAACAGCGGTCCACAGGCATGCACGGGTGCAGCTCATTCTGCTGGCATCCACCCTGCTGCCTGCACGCTGGAGGTCTTCAGAGAGAGATGACATGCATGAACGGGGACAAAAGGCCTTGATCTCAATTTCACTTCTCCATGTCCTGCTCTCTCTACTACCCTTCTCCATCTCCAAGTTTACTGTATTAATTAAAAAAAAACTGCATTAACAATGCATTTAATTTCTGTAATGTGACACTTTTTGGTGCAACAGCATATTTAGTAAATGAAAGTCCACACTGCAACTGTAAAAATAACACAAAGCAACAATATAGTTGGAATTGTTTCTTTTCCCAATCTGTTGACTTTTAGACTTCTGGACTTCTTAGTTTTCATAACTTCTGAAAAGAAAGAAACTTATCTGAATCTGGATGAGGACATTTATTCAGCAATTTTCTGCAATATTTCCGGTGGTCGTGTTTTTCTCTGTATTTGTCCCCCAGTTTCAGAAAACAAGTGAAAAGCTAAGAATGATGTGTCCTGCTCTTTCTGTCAGCGTGGAGGTCTGGAAACCCTCTGCGCACTGACAAATTCCTTGCCAGTACCAATGAAACATTCTCACTGTGTTCTCGGTTAATGTTCTAGTTCTCAGTAAAGAATGACAAAAGAAAAAAGAGTTTGTTGGGTGGGAATAAAGCAAACATCCTTTTTGGAGGTTTACTTGAGGCCTGCGGTGGCTGCAGCGAGGAGGCGCTGGCCAGATCTTACGAACTTTGATGTCTGCTGTCTTTGTTTCCTCCTAAACAGAGCGGCATTTTGAAGTTTATGTAAATAAACTCAGGAACCTGTTTTTTTGAAGGCCTGAGCTGCTCTGATGTGCATGGTGAAGGAGAGATGAAGAGAGAGTGGAGCGAAAGAGAGAGGAAGCGATCCCCTCCTCTTTTTGTGTCTTCTCATTTATTTTAGACTTTGATTTGAGGGTTTGAAACTCTTCCTGGTTTTCTTGGACTGTGTATATAATTATTCTATGAAAAGACCTTCAGACATGATAAAACCACTTTTCTTTGCAGTGAGCAAGTCTGCCAAAGCGCCTTCAATATTGATCCTTATGTTTTATGCTTTTAGTTATGAGATACTATGAGAAATCCTAAGAGAAGTTTAAGGTATTGGTTTTTAAATATCAAAAAAAAAAATTCTCTTGTGTTTATGTGTAGCCCTGCTAAGTCAAAATAAGCCAGTCAGGAAGTGGACATGCTACATTATGCGCTAATAGATGGTTATGTGCACTACTGTTTAAAAGGTTTGGGTTATTAGGATTTTCCCCCCTCCAGAATATTTCTATTTCAAACAAATGCTGTTCCTTTGAACACCAAACTATAATAAAAAGATTTCATCACCTTTTTCACCAAACTTTTAAACAACTGTTTAAACAACATTGAAAACAATAAGAAATGTTTCTTGAGCTGCTGTTAATTCAACATTACCATCAGAGGAATCAATTACATTTTAAAACTAAGGATCAAAATGTGATAATATTTCATTATGGCATCCATTAAACATTTATTGTGTGGGAAAAAAAAAATGTAAAGTTAAATTCTTTGAATGCATAAAATAACTTAATTTATTTGATTTTGTCTTAAAGTAGTCTTAAGAATTTTTTCCCCCTTAGAAATTCTGTGTTGTGCAGCATTGGTGAGCATGAATGACTTACAAATATTTTTTTTTTATTTGTATAAACTTTTAAAAGGTAATGTACAGTATAATGTCAGTGTGGATAATACAATTGTATGTATGCGTTTGTTTAATTTCAGTGAAGTTATACAAGTGGCAGAGAGGGTGAGGGCATCAATATGGAAAGGGTGTTGGAATATGAAAATATTGTGTTGACGTTTTCATCCTGACTTTATGACTAACCAGTAAGCTGTGTATTTTAATATTGACTTTGTGTTCTATAAAGCATTTCGTGATTTTTCTTTTCCTTTTTTTCTTTTTTTTTTTTTTAAATGCCAGAAAAGGGAATGTGTCCTTGTTCAGTTTAATATGACACTATGAATTTGCTATGAATTTGATTCTGGCATTCAAGAGTTTGTAATCACAGGATTTCATTTAGTTGTATAATGGACATCAGAGCAGTTTTGTGTTTTCGAAAGGGGCTGTCAGAGACTCTAAACAGGTTGTAATTGGCCTTATCAAAGGGACACAGAGTGTGCAGTTTACACTCAAACACCT
The DNA here is from genome assembly GCA_034779775.1 of Enteromius afrohamiltoni. Taxonomy (NCBI): domain Eukaryota; kingdom Metazoa; phylum Chordata; class Actinopteri; order Cypriniformes; family Cyprinidae; genus Enteromius; species Enteromius afrohamiltoni. Next base: position 13,442,968 of record JAUYWG010000044.1, read on the forward strand.
TGTGTCATTAAGCAATGCTTATTTATAACAGATTAATCTGTGTTCAAGTTTTATGAGGTAGTTCTCATGACAATATGTTATAGCTGCATGATTCTGGATAAAATAAGAATCACAATGTTTTTTTATTATGAAGATTTACTCTTGAACATTAGGTTATCAAACAGCAGTAAAATAATGCATACTATTCTTTGCTTTAATTTTAAAGAAATGTAAGGAAAAATAAAGTAATAATATAAAGAAAAAAATCACCATGAAACATTTAAAGGGGTCATCCGGTGCCACATGCACTTTTTCAAGCTGTTTGAAGTGGAATGTGTGATGGGAGTGTGTGTACACAGCCACCCTACAATGATAAAGATCCACCAGTGGTTTTCTTTTAATTTAATAAAAATAAGTTGCCCCTTCTGAAATCAAGCCATTCTCGAATACATGTCGGTGTGGCATCACACAGACAGAGGCCACTCCCACAATAGTTGATTGACAGCAGTGTGTCACACAGACTGAACTGGTGTCTTACCTTCAATGCACCCTTGATCAACCGAAATGTGTTAATCATTCATGATCCAGCCTTACCTACAGAAGCAGTGAGTATAATGTCTTTTAATGAATCTTTGCAAATGTTCCTTCTAATGTGTTAATTAGCAAGTTTCACTATGGCTACATTTTTAAAGAGCTGTTTCTGACAGGGTAAAATGAGCGTTGTTTACACTATCTTTGAGAAATTTTAAAACAAACTATATTACAAACTATCCATTAAGAAATCCTAAATTGGCTTTGTATGACTCCTTTAAGAAATTAAACAGAATTATATATTAATATAATTTATTTTATATTTTATAGATGTGCCTATTGTATTGTTTGTTTAGTAATTATCAATGTGAATTGATGCGAGACAAATTATAAATAACACAGCTAGTGTATTAGAATAGTGAGTCCTATTTTTCCCGAGCCCAGAGGCCTATTTGAAACAGCAAACTGATTTATTAATTTTACAGAATGATACACAAAAGATTAAGGTACTATAGACCTTACTGTACTACAATCTGTGATTCAACTGCGCATGACAAACACTGCTATCCGGGCTGGCGCATGCGGTGGGAAACTGCCGTAACAAGCACATCTAGCTGCTGCCCGTACAAAACTGCATGTGACGTGCTGTGAGCGATTGCATGTTATCTCGAGATCAGATGAGTTATGCTCATCTCCTCTCCTTGAAAATATAATTAGCTGAATCTTATAAATGCTGGATTAAGATTTTGTGGGGGGTCGAATAGAGATCGCAATCTTTTGTGCGATTAATTGTGCACCTCTACAATATGTGTACAAGGTAAAAAGAAGAATAATGGATACTCATAGTGCTTGATTTCATGTTGTTCTTTAACACACAGCATCAAGTCTCATTGATGGGTGCATGCATCATATCAGTATTGATGGCTATTTGGAACAATTCTGGTTCGTTACATAAATCAACTGTTCTTCATTTCAGTGATGGGTACTCACCATTATCCATGTCTGCTTGAGTGGTGCTTGACTTGATTTGTTTTAAAAGGGTTATTTTCTTTTACAGTACTGCATTAAAACATCATAATTCCTTCGAAAAAGAACATGCCGTGCACAGAGCTATTTTTTGCCTGAAGTGACCAACAATTTTACAAGCCCACGGGCTCCATTTGGCAAGAACTACATTTTTAATCACCTTACAGACCTATAGGGTAAGGGGAAGGGAATATAGGTATGAGAGATGGAGAGGTCCTGTGGTTCTGTCGAGGTGTGCGACAGGATCGGGTTTATGTGAGGTGTCTAAATCTTTAAGAGCTTAGCAGCAGAGCATGGCTGAGAAATGAGAGATCTGGGAGCAATTACAGAAGAGCAGAAATAGAGGAGAGATGAGGGGGAGAAATGAATGAGTCAGTGAAAATGAGATGAAGAGATTTGGTTAGTCTGTGTGTGTGTGTATGTTAGGGTAACTCAGTGGCTCGGACTCCCCAAAGGCTGACCAGATGCTGCGTTTCCTGCTTAGATGAACAGCTTCGTTTTGAGGGCCTAAGAGAGAACAAAGTGCAAATGACAGCTTTAGAGTGTTAAGGGATGTTGTGGGATGGGTTTAGTGTGCAATTAACTTCCATATTGTAGGATATTTCAGAGTGAACCTTTGCTCAAACTGTATTTTTAGTCTAGTCCAGTGATTTGTACACGTGTGTTCTAGATTTAAATTAGGATTTTTACAAGAGCATGTGACTGGTACTCTTATGTCCTTCAAAGATTTTTTTTTTTTTTTTCTAATAAATTGCTTAAAATGCAGTCTATTATTGAAGAAATAAAAAGCTTTTTGGTGATGTTAAAGCTAAATAAAACAGTCATACATGTTTGTTTAATTAGCACAAAGGTAATAAGTGTAATTAATGCTTTCTGCAGATGCAAACATGGGAACATCATTAATAATTTGTCAATTTTGTGCAATGCTTGCTTGTGTTTTTTCAAGAAGAAATTAAACTCTATTTGTACATTTCTCTGGGTAACTAGTATCCAAATTTGATCAATCTATTACTGTATTATTGGGAGGTTTTGTAAGTTTTTGTATCGTTAAAGTGGGTCCGTTATCTATTGTGAAGTCAGTTGTGCATATGAAAATAGGGATGTTTATTTAAATTCAAAAGTAGGCTTGGACGGTAATACGGTATTATGGTATACCGGGGTATCTAAAAATAGCAACGTATCAGTTTCAATACCGTTATACCGTCGTAAGAAAAAACAATGCACTTATTTCTAATATTACTTATTTATTTAATACCTGAAAATGCATATGCATGTAAAGAGAGAGGTGGGGAAACGAGGGGAGTCGCGCACTAGAGACCTGTGTGGGAGGGGGGCTGAAAAGTCCGTCCCGCGCAGGTCTCTAGTGCGCGACTCCCCTTGTTTCCCCACCTAAAATAAATGTATTATTTTCTTTTGCTCCCGCCGCAGTATTCAAGTTTTGTCCCGCTCCCGCCCACAGGTAAACATATAAATAGTTTTATTTTCACCGCTTCTTCCCACTACTATTATTTGTTTCACTGGCTTCCCTTTTGAATATAAATAAAAAAGAAATGGAAAATAAACAAACATGTTTCCTTTTATTTAAGTTTAATTAAATAGAATGATAAACATGGACACGAACGAGGAGCTTTCGTAACATAGAAATACAGTTATAAATAGCAATGAAACAAAGTAATATTAAACGTTGATTTCTGAAGTGCTCAAACAGAAAAGCATTTAGCTTAATATTGCTTCAGAATGTGAGTAAGCCTTTTTTTTTTACTTCAGCAAGGTAGAAAAAAACAAGTACAATGAGCTTATATCTGTGTCCTGCTCTTCAGATCATACTCATTTTAGTCGTTCTTGTTGCTTTTGTGCAGTAGATAAATAACAGAACATTTGTTTTTATTAAATACATTTTTGCCGCGAATAATTATAGTCGGAAACAGCACTAACATGATTACCTTGCAGCCCGCGCCCGCATTCACCCATCAGATCTTGTCCCATGTCGCGCTCGATGCATCGGGTCCCGCGGGAGTGCAGCTCTCTATTGCGCACCAAGTGATCTGGTCTCGAAAGAGAACACAGCTTCTGCAGTTTTGCAGTATTTCAGGTTTAGACCGAACGAGAAGGGAGAGGCGGTAAACACGGACGATGCAATTTGTGCGTCTCTGCTTCAAAACTGTTCTAGATGTTTGTTAATTTAATTCTGTTTGAATGTTGTATTTGCATTTTTATATGAACTGCTATTTGTTGCTAATAAAAGTTGTTAATATTATGTGCATGCTATTTTGTTATTGTTTCAGTATTAGAGTTTGGTATTCAGTTTCTGAATGGTTTAGGCACAAGCCAACAGTTTGGTGACGCTGTCTGAGTCTTATGCAGGCTCGTCGCCAAGGGGGGGCATTGGGGGGCCCCCCCAAACGACTTGACGTGCCCCCGTTTGCGAGGGGCCCACATCGCAAGTGGGCAAGGCTGAAATCAAAAGTAACCAGTCACAGTGATACAAACCACAAATTTGCTAATTTAATTTGTGTGTTCTTGTGATCTAGTGGTAGAATAAATGATTAATGTTTTGAGGCTGCGAGTTCTAATCCACCCTCGTAAAGGTCTTTTTTTTTTCTAATTAAAACTTGTTCATTCAATTGATTGTATATCAAGAGCAAGGGCACGTTCGTGTGAATTTTTTTTTTGTGCTTCCACCAGAATGAAGCACTCCTCTGTATGAAGCGATTCCAGCGATAGATCACCTGCTAATTAACACAGGCCAACCAATTTAGTTTCGAATTGAAATGTTTCTTTCTTTTAGGCACATTTAAGCAAAATTGTTTGTTTTTATTGTGAGTGTAGACCTAAATAAAAATAAATCCACCCATCTCGTGGAAACATCTGTTATTCGTGCTGAATAGGCTTATGGTGCGTTTCAGTTTCTTTTTAAAATATGGCAAGACTTTTATAATCTTTATAATGAATGTCATTAGTCTATAATTTGTGTTTTATTTTATGATTTGTAGTTTTAAATAGCCTAGTTGTTGGAATTTAGAATTAAAAAGCTTTAATTGCGAGTCATATTCTTAATGCATAGATTATTTTTGACACATTTTTTTGTCCAATCCATCGAGGGCTACTTGTTGCAATTTTGAGAGAAAATCTTTTACATTTTTCAAACTTTTCTATTTAAATTTTAAATGCATATGGCACTCAAACGTCAACAGATCATCACAGATGGATGGAGTTGATGGATTTAAATAGATGGATTTAAATAATAACTACGGTTGTTTTTGTTTTGGTGAATGTCTATTTCTGAGATCATAAAGTGTGCCCCCCCCATGAAAACGAAATGCCCCCCTATTCGAGATTTTCTGGCGATGGTCCTGGTCTTTTACGTCATTTTTTAATTATTATTAACAGTAATACCGTATACCGGGGTAAAATAGGGAGGCTGTATGATGGTATCAAAATTTGGATACCACCCAAGCCTATTCAAAAGAGATCATTGCATGTTGTCTTTAAAATAAACATTCTCTCATTTTTAGGCTTTTTCGAAACCCAGATGGTGGTTCTTTTGCTTGTGTGAAATCATTTCTATGTGATTCAGCACCTGAGTTCTCGTGATCCAATCTGGCAGGTTAGGTGGGTTGGTGTGTCATTGGCCCCTGTTTAAAAGCTGGTGGTGGTGAGGTTACAGGAGGCGTATGGGGTTGCAGTACAGGAGAGAGCTGATATGAACTCGGCAGCCGTGAAGGTGCTCTACAGAGCACAGGGCAGAGCCGCAGGATGGCAGTGCCAGCTTGGTGCCTAGTCATCTGTGAGTCCAGCATCAAGAGGGGAGAGGAGCAACTGTGCCAGCTTGCTTTACACATCTCTAGCAAAATGTCTCTCTCTCTCTCTCTCTTTCTCTCTCGCTCTCTCTCGTTCTTGCTATCCCTTTCCTTTCTCCAGCTGTGGTGACTCAGCGGGACAGTGGGTGCAGAAAGACAGAGAAAACTGCAGCATTACAGTTGAGGTCATTTTTGTTAAACTCGTAACGTCTCCCAAGTGCAAATGCCTAAATTCTGCCTGAGGCTAGCCATTCATAATCATGAAATTAGTATTCTTTGAAAGCATTGAGAAATCCTTCTGGATTTACCAAAGCCTATTTTGTTCTTTCAAAATTCTTAATGTCAGTATTTTTGAAGTAGATTTTGTAACGGCTAATGTTATGGACATTTTTATGGGCAATACTGATGTCTAGAGAGCAGGATGAAAATGAGTGCAATCTAAAGAGTTTACTGCTAAGCAATAACATTTAGTTCAGATAAGATCTTTTAAATAGTAATAAATCATTCTATAATATGCTAATTTGGAGCTTAAGATGCTTTTCATTTTAGCATTTATTAAAAACAAATAGTATAATGTGTTATACTTTTACTGTCAATTTGATCAATTTAATTGCTGAATAAAAATAAAACTTAAAAAAATAAAATGAAATGACACACACCAAATTTTGGAAAAATAGTGGTGTTCATCTTTTAAATAAAATCATTCTGTCATGACTTGCAGGCAGCCTTTTTCTTGGACTGTAATGGAAAGTCAATAAGCTCAGGGTTACGCTGTGATATAGGCTAGTTCATTAAGGTGCTGTTGAAAGTTTGAAGGATGATAGTAAGCATTTGTCTTGGGCTGTGTGTTTAAATATGTTTTAAGGTTGAGCGTTGAAGTCTAGCTAAGAGATTTTAAGATATTTCCTCTTTAGATAATACATTTGAACTCCACTCCTTTACCTCTCTTACCTCTCTGAATTATTTGAATTAGTAATTAAGGATAACTTTTCATTTAGGAAAACTCTGACAGGGTCAGTTTTTTTTGAAGGACAACTGAAGTGACACAGAAAACCAGATGAGATTTTAGCTTAGTAGTTGAACCACATAGTTTGAGACGGTGCTAAGGTCCCTTCAACAAAAACAAATTTGCTTTCCATTTAATGTCATTTATGTCTAGAAGAAGCAATTAGAGGTATACATGAAAATAATTGCATTTTTCTTTCCAACTTTTATTTTGCAAGACTGATTCTAATAGATCACTCTTTCGTCTCTCTGTCTGGGTATTTGTAGCTAAGCTGCCACTGATAACGCAAGACTTATCACTCGGTGAGACCAGTGACACACTCACTGTTCCTATATGGCATTTTCACATTTCCTCTGGATATTAATTTTGCATATGAACCTCACCTAGTGCGCAGATGGCAGCGGTGTTCATAAATGTGAGCAGGTCTCCATCTCTGTTCAGCTGAAAGTTGTTAACTAAGTGAATCTAACTGAGATGTTTGTGTGGAGACGACTTCCCTCTATTCATTCATAAAGATACATATATACAACCCAGAACAGATGCAGTAACGCAAGTCCACACTTTATAGCAGAAACCTCTCACTAACTTTAAACTGGAAGGATGTGTTGAATTACCACAAATGCTGTTCAAAAAAGTTCAGGTGGGTGTGAGCACTGATCTGGTGTCAGGGGCAAGTGAACATCTCACCCTGTAATCACCATGGGCAAAGTGCGAGGCGGCATGGATCACTGATGGCTGCGGCCACATTCTAATCACTCCTTTTTGAAAATGAACAGAAGGCACAAAAGCTGAGGGAGAAAGTGCTCTGATTGGGAGCAGGATGAAGAAAAGCTCCTCACAGGAAAGAGGTCTGCTTGAACGGATCCCCTCTGGTTCAAGTGGCCTTGTTTGAGAGACGAAGCCAAAGTCAGACAACTGTAATCAGCTGTCCACAAATACTGTCATTCACTAAATCAGGGGCTGTGGAGGATAAAACTGTGTGTGTGAAAGAGAAAGAAGCTCTCAATTGAGTCATGGAGGAACTGTCTGTGTGTGTCTTTATAGAGAGGCTCTTCAGAGTGTGTTTTCAGCACTGGCTGTTTTGCAGAACTCCGATGTGAGAGCTAATGATTTGGTTCATTTTTTTAATATCGCATGTTCTGTTTTAAACACATTTTTTATCACATTTGTCATAGAACTTCGGGTTAGTATGCTAAAGGTTTTATGTTGGAACCCATAGTTGCTCCAAAAGTTATAATTTAGCAAAACACAGGCTGATCCAGGATAGCTTTCTTTGTAGCTTAAAGGGATAGTCCACCCAGAAATCATTTACTTACCCATGTCGTTCCAATCCTGTACGGCTGACATCCAAGAAGTTATTTTGTTGAAATGATGGGAACCAAACAACATTTAAGCCTATCAGCAGAAAGCACACATGCTTCTAAAAAATTATTATTTTTTTTCTTTCAAAGAAGGTCGAAAGTCGTATAACATGTTGAAAGATGTTTTGTCAGCTGGGCAATTGGTATGTTGCTTGTTAAACAACAGTACAATCTATTGAACACTCAGTACTTCTATCCCTCAAAACCTTGTTTTCATTCCTTTCAATTTCAAATTAAATATTCTATTATTAAAATAACTATTTACTTTTAAGGCTTGATTTCCCCCTGAAGTATTGTTATTCAGTAACTTTCAGAATATCTCTTGCAACAAAAGTTGCAATTGTCAGACTTTTCTGACCCTCTGAAAATATATCTTTGAAAATTCTGTATGCAAACTACTTAATTGTTTACAGAAGTATCGGGTGTTTGTAGATCCATCCTGTTTCACTATGCTGACGTTGTGTACTGTAATGTCACTTTAAAATCTGTAAAGAAAAGAATCACTAGAAACATGTCCTTGAGAAACAGCCGTGACCCCTGCAACAGATCTTACACACTCAAACGCACTCACTGCTGCACTGAAAGAGGTAGGAAGTTGTGTCCTTTTGGGAACCAGAGAGAGGTCATTCAGTGTCTGAGCGTGTCCTTGCTCATGCTGTTGAAGTCTCATTCAGCGGCTCTGCTCTAAAACACCAGCAGGTGTGCAGGCAGATCGGTGGGAATGTTACTCGTCTCTTCCGCTTCTCCAGCTCCTCCCTGGAGCCCGTCATCTGTGTTCCTGCCTGTTCGAGCTGAGCTGGGAATACATCTTCATAACTCAGATCTCATTTTAATAAGTGACAGAAGCAGATTCAGCTCAAATAATAAGCGACCGCATCATATTAGCACAAACCACTTCCTATACATTCCTGAGAGAAACCCCATTCTGCTTTCAGCCTGGAAGGCCTTACGTTTATGGACTGTGATACCAGAGTTGTACTTTTAGTTTTTTTTATTTTTATTTTTTGCTTTTGAATAATGTAAGTTGTGTAACATGCGAGCTCACTTTTATACCGTCTTTTTACAGAGCTGTCTGTCTCTTGCTTCTCCAGGAGGATTTAGGCAGTCGTGTTGGCTTGTCACCACGGAGAAAGCAGGAGAGAAAGTAATTGCGTTGTTGCAGTGCTTGTAGAAATCCCATCAGCCCTGTGGGCAGGCCTGTCACAGAGCATAAAGAGCTGGCTAAAAACTTAAGCATCCATAGACAGGGCACCAGCAGTGGCAAGCAGGGAAACGCCTCTCGCATAGAGCCGAGGTGTCACTGGAAGCAGATGAAACTGCTGCTGGTAGTGCAGGAACAGGACCAGCTACTGTTTCCATTAGCTAGATCTGCGCTGATAAGAGCGGGATGCTGGTAAACATCCAGGCTGAACAACCCTGATAACCCTGGGTGAATGTGCTCTTGATTTAGGCTCTGATCTCCGGCCATTGGACTGATTTGCATCCTGAATGATTGTCAAATACAGCCTGCCAGTGCTGATGCAAATAGACAGGTAGATAGACAGTCACGTATCTGCTTGAGCTTTTAACTTCACTCTTGATCGACGTGTTTGCTGGAGGGTGTGGTTATTACACATTTAATGGCAGAATACACAGATTTACAAAGTGTTTATTTAAAGGTGTAGCATGTCATTTCTTAATACTAGAATCACCAGATGGGACTGCAAATAGAACAAACATTTATGGCCGATACTGCCGTTTAGAATTTTAGAATACTTAATTATATAGATACTAATAAAATAATGATCCTTCAAAAATCATTCTAATATACTGCCTTGGTGTTTAAGAACCATTTTTTGTAAGATTTTCTGCTTCATATTTTTGTGGAATCCATAGTTCACAACCATTCAAAAGTAAGAAACTTCTGAAGGTACTTTAATGCACTTTTTATTTGGCTATTAAATTTCTTAAAAGTATCTGTGCCGATAGCCTTGTGAGCAGTGTGCAGACCTTTCTCGATCCCATCCCCCCATCTCTCTACCACTTCACTTCCTGTCAGTTCTGATCTATCCTATCTAATAAAGGCAAAAACAACAAAAAATGATCTTTATTTAAAAAAAATAAACCAATAAAAAAATTCTCAAAGGTGCATGTGTTTAGATTTTTTTCTTTCTCTCTTCGGGTTCGCTTTAGCTCATCCTCTTGTCACCTCTCTTTGTGTGCTGTAGAAATCTTTTGTGCTTTCCCGGCTTGGGAATTAATCAAGGTTTTAATGCCTCCCTCCTTCCCTCTATCCCTTAATTGAGTTTTGAGGGGGAAAGGAGGGATTTTTTTTCTGTTTCTGATTGTTTTTAAGTGTGACTGGAGCTGAAAAGCATCTGGATGTGTGTCAGAGCAGAAGTAAACATGTCAGGTTTAACTGAATGGAAGGCTGCGCTAATGGTGCCAAACACGTGTTGGATTTGTAACAGCATTATTAGCTGTGAAATCTTGGAAAGGTGCATCTAGAGAGACTGGAATCAGTGCTGCGCTTCTTTTAAAGCTTTCATACAGAAGTGAAGCTTCAAAAACAAATGTGTCATGCTGTGGTCAGACCTTTGACATCGCCTTGACCTTAAAACATTAAAGTATATTGAGAAAAGGCCTCAAATCAAGCTCACGTGATAGTTAAAAGTAGTGCTGGGCGATATGGAAAAATCATATATCCATGATATGGATTATTTTGTGTCACGATAACGATATATATATCACGATATACCACAATAAAGTACGTTTTCAGTTATTCTCTGAAAATTATGACACAAATATCATTGCATACTTTTTTGCAGCTTTATTTTGAAGTGACATTTAACTGAACCGTCACAAATGAGAAAAATACATTTTAGTTTAGCAATATAAATGTATCAAATGACAGATGTGGTGGAGGTAGAGCTACAGTAGCCTTCACATTTTTTTATCCACATCATAGTTATTTAAATAGTATTATTAAAATGAACTCTATTAAAAAATAAAAAAGTGCACAACCGTTTCAAGGAGGTTTTTTTCATACAGTGTGCTTTTTATGAAAGACTCTTTAATTTTAGGCTGGCTATATTTTTTTCTCGCCACTTGCCCGGGCTGTTTCACTACTTTCTTTACATCACATTTCTTCGATTCTCCCATATTCTTTTTTTCGTGGACCTTCTTCAAGTGGTAAAAGAGGTTTGTTGTGTTAGCGTCGGGCGCAGAAATGGTCTTTTGGCAGAGTTTGCACATGACTGTCTTCTGTTCTGTGTCGGAGCTCTTGAAGCCAAAATGCAACCAAAAACTGACGTACCCCCACGTTTTGGTAAAAGTACTTTGTGCCTGCATAGCAGTTTCAGTTTGTTGCGACTCTGGGCATTAATTTTCACCCTCTTGCGTCTCCATCTTTAAGCACTCACGAGGTAACTGCGTAAAGCATGTCGTAAAGCATGTCGAAACAACGTAAAGCATCATGTCGCAAAACCACAAGATGGAGTTTCTTTGCGAAAAAGTTTTTGATTATCACTTATATAAAGGGTAGAGTATGCATAGCATAGCGACAAGACATTATCATACATTTGTCATAGCCTATTTAATGCAATATTTTCTTTAGTAATTGATAAAATGAGGTTAGAAACGAAAGAAAAAAAATAGGACGATAGACACTTTTCTATCGCCCCCACGATATATATCGTCATATCGCCCAGCACTAGTTAAAAGCATGGAATATAAGGTTCTTGTATTTTGTCTTCACTGTTGTGAATCTGTGTAAGGTAAATAAATGATTTGTCTCTTTCTCCTTCTCTGTATTAATTTTTTTTTCTCCACATATTTAAATAAACCAATGAACGTCACATCTGAATAGATCAGTGTCAGTAATCTAGCTGTTTGCTTGTTCTAAATGTTTTTTTGGTTTGCTCATGTTTTAAATTTTTTCGTTTCTCTTTTTACCAGATGGTCACAAGAACAAAGAAAATATTTGTGGGTGGATTATCGGCAAGCACAGTCGTTGAAGATGTGAAACAGTATTTTGAACAGTTCGGAAAGGTAAGACCAGAGCATCACTGCCTACTGATATTTCAATATGAACATTTCCATGCCTAGGCGAACACGGACTCACTCGTGTCTGCTCCGTATGTATTCGTTACAGTGCAGTGCTGGAAATGAGGGCACAGGTGTGCAAAGGCGGTGTGGTTGATTCAAGAAACTGTTGTTGGTGTTTTTTCAGTGTTGTTCCAACTTGCAGAGTGAATGAAATATTTATATCCAAACATTTACTGAAACTGATTAGCACCTGCCTGGGGTGGGGCTATAACTGGTGTGACTGGGATGAGTGAAGTTGGGGGTGGAGTTTGGAATTGTGGGTATGGCTAGATTGTTTAGGCGTAAGGGTGGAGTTGTACTGTATTTTTGTATGGCTTTTGTTGCCATAGTTATGGAAATTTCAACTCTGAATGAAAGACTCCCGGCTGTTACTATTACCTGTCTGCTTGTATAAATAAAAATGAATCAGAGTGTAAGCATTCACCACGACGGACACAATCATCAAGGCTGAGCAGGATTTGATTGACTTGATTATATGAGACAAGCTTTTTTAGCTTCTGGTAACTCCTCTTCTTAGCTTCTCTTGGAAGATTTTAAGAGCACAAACAAATCAGTGTGATTGAATATGTCATCTGAAATCAGAGCCCCTCTCTTTTCTCTTTTCCCAGCTCTTTCTATCTTCCCCAAAGGCTGAGAAAAGGCTCTCTTTCAGGCTTTCTTTCTCAGGTGGATTATATGTTTATTAAATAATCTGGCCATCCGCTGTACACTGCCATTATCTCTGTGTGTCTGTGCAGCACTGAGACTCCCACAGATGGGAACCGGTCCTTTAAACAAAGATAGAGTGAGAGAAGAGAGAGAGACAGTGGTCAGGCAGTTCACATTTCTCAACTGGACATGTTTGGAATTTTTTAGTGGCCTTAAATGCCATTGTGTGCGCGTGTGTTTTAAGTTCAGTTGTCTCAGTATGGATGTGGTTATGTGCTTCAGTGCTCAGGGTGAATTTGTGTATGTGTCTAATTTTGTGTAAATGTGTGTTTTGGGTAGTTGTGGCAGTTGGTTAAGAGCCGAAAGGAGGAAACAGGTGGTGATTTTCACAGTTTTCTTACCTCTTTCAGGAAAAACTCAGCGGAGAGAAGTTCACCAGAGTGAACAATGGTATAAATTTTTGACTTCTGCTCTTTAAAGTATCTTAAGAACCTCTGAAATGCATTTATTTATTTAATTATTATTATTATATATATTTTTTTTTTTTTCAAAAAAAAAAAAAAAAAATCTTCTGTTTTAATTTTTCTAGACTTTACTAATGGTTAAATTAAACTGTATTAGTTAAAACACATTTCTACTTAATGGAAATCATGAAACTTAATATAATTAGAAAACTTAATATTAATTAGAAATGTATTAAAAGTTTAACAAACGTATTATTTTTTTAAGGCCCTATAAATAATTTCCCCTCAAATTAAGTTTTTATTTTTTTATTTTTTAAACCAAATTCTCTCTTCCATTTGTTTTTCTCAATTTTAATCCTTTCATTACATGTTAATAATAAAAAGCATTCTAAAGCATCTAAATTTTGGCAAATTCTGTGATGTTCCACGTTATACAGTAAATTCTGTTTTTATGACTAAATTCCACAATTCTGTACACATTTTCCACATCATAAAAAAAATCCCAGGGCCTGACTCTTTCTAATTCATATCAAATTGAAACAAACATTTGACCAAAAATATACTATGTTGAAACTTTTATGAAAGCATAATTACACTCAGGCCATCCAAAATATACACGAGTTTAATTAATTGGAAAAAATATGGAAAAAATTAAGCGTTACATTACTTGCTTGCCTTACCTCTGCAGTAAATGGGTGACATCAGAATAGGCCAAGCAGCTGATAAAAACATCACAATAACTAATCCACATGACTTTAAGTGAAAAGATGCTTGTTTGTAAGAACAAATTTAACTCTTATGTTATATGAGCACTAGCAAATCAGTTGTCAACTGCAGTGAGATTATCAGCCACAGGTGTCGCTAATACCAGGGGTTTCTGAATTCTCTATAGATTCTATTCTATTAAATCTATTCTGTCTGTTCTGAAAATTGCCCTGCACTTTTTAGTTTTAATAATAGTTGTCCTTTGTAATGGAATGATAGAAGCAGAGCAAGCGCTATTAAGCACAAATACTGATATACTTCACACAGGTGTGTGCTTGGACAGGGAAGAAAACACACAAGTGCAGCTCTGAACATCACACAGAGACACAGCTGGCCATCGCTCAGAACAACTCCCTCCACAGACACGAGAGAGAGAGAGACTGCTGCCACCTCAGGGTGCTTGTGTTCTTCCGTTCAGAGGAAACAGAGAATTGTTTTCAGAGGATACAACGATGGTAGGGTCAGAGACAGGAAATGTGTTTCTAATATCATGGCAGATGTTTAGTGTGCATTGAGATTTTCTAAATAGCAGGCCGGTAATTTAGAAAAAGGCAGATGACTGTTTCCGTTTGTGTGGCGTCTGAGTGTATTGCTTCATTTAGTGACATGAATGCATAATAACTTGAGCCAAATGGATTTAATGACCAATAGCAGATGTTCACTGCCCCAGCTACCACAAAATGACTCTCAGACTATGTTTAAAAAGGCCAAAATGCAGGCTCTACATGCAGATTTCACTTCTCAAAAAATGTTTTGTCTTCTGTCTGTCTAAAAAAAGGAAAATAGAAACGAGAATGTGGAAGGACGTCCTCGTTCTTCTGGAGTTTTTGTATTTTTCATATTTATTTTCCACTGAAATCACCTTTCTGATTTAGTTACAGGTGCACATTTTCATAACTTTACATCTCGTGGCCCATAGAATACCACGTCTGCTTTCTCTGTGTGAGTATGTTAGACATACATTTGCCTAGAGTAAGTGCAAATATGTAGGCTAGTTATAATAATAAAAAAAAATTCTTTTGAAAAGAAAAAAACACTTATTTTCATTAGTAAGTGGTGATGAGTGTGGGTGTACTCATAGGTTTTTTTTTTTATGTATGATCAATTCATTCCTCTTTAGTAGCTGCTTATTATTTAATATAGACAGGCCTTAATCAAAAGGGAAAAATGTCATTTGTATTCACAAAATTTTAGCAGCATGGCATTTTTCTATATTAATGAATTAAGAAACGATTCCAAAGCAGCAAATTAACAAATTAACAGAGTAATTTATAAAGGATTGTTACTCTGAAAATTTAGCCGAAACATCACAATGCAATAAGTTACATTTGAAAATGTATGTAATAGTTATTTTCAATTGTACTACTGTACTTTTTCACAAAGTATAACCTTTGTGAGCGCAAGAGACTTCCTTCTGAAACATTACAAATATAAATGTTCTTATGGACAGTCTGAAGTCTCCTGGCTCCTCATGTGACAGGGTTTGCAGACAGGCATGAGATGATGTCCCCCTCTCTGACATTTAGAGGAGCTGATCACTTGGATCCCTGTGTGTCCACAAGGACTACAGGAATACACCCAATACTGCAGTGTTGGACAGATGTTTGTGCGATATTTAGGCTTCATCCCACTGTAAATGGAGTATGTCCGTGTTGTGATCTCATGCTGGCTCTGATACTGATCCTGAAACAGGCCAGTGCTTCTGTGATACCCAGCAGTATCTGTCTCGGAGAACTATGACCAACCTGTGATTGACAGCAGCTCCTCAGCTGAAAGAGCAATTAATTTCAAGTGTCATAAACTGTCTTGTGCTCTTATCCGTGCTTGTGAAAAAAAAGATCTGCCTTTTTATGCTATTTTAAATGATAGCATAGTCATGATAGTCTCATGAAATACAAAATTTACACAATTAGCTGTTAGCCCACATTGGTAGTCTAGAGGTGAATAATTAACCTGTGGAACCTATTACACAATATCAAATGATCGTATTTTTGGTTAATTGTGAAACTCTGGCAGTTGGATAGATTGGACTGTGGTAAGCCACCAGGAAAACACTCGACATTGATAAACTGTTTTGCTATGTCGTAAGTTTTAAATTTACAGTTATTTTGTTTGACAAAACATTTTGCTTTGGATAGACTTTGTGTATTTATTCTTTTAACCTTCTGCCTCATTGAAGTTATGACTTGCAAAGTTTAGTGTTTTTATGTCTTTAGAATATGAACCCTGGCAGTCTGAACAACTCTCACAGAACTGAAATCTAATTGGCTTCATTGTGAGGCTCTCAGAGTGAGTATGAGCTGATTACGCAGAATTTTTTCCCCCCTCTCTATTAGGGCTGGGCAATATGGCTAAAAAAACTGTATCACGATGTCATTGTTTCATGGTCGATATCGATAATCATTAATATTTTTATGACCCATTTAAAATAAGGACCAGGAGAAAAATATACTACATTTAAACATTTTTTATTTTAAACGTAACCTTCCTCTGATCATAATCCCCTCAGTTATTAAGACAGAAATGTCAACAACCATGGAAAACTCAAATAATTGAAATGTAAACAAAATGCCACTGCTTATGAAGGGGAATCCAGCAGACCAGCGTGTGACAACGATATGGCGCAACCAAACACGACACTGTTACATGATTAGCTGTTAGCGCATCACTCCCTATGTTGCTAGGTTACCAGAGAGCGAGTGCCTTTGTTAATGCAACCAAACTAGCTTCGTAACTTCTGTTTTCTATTGATGGGAAGTTCGGATCATCTTACAGACTCTTTTTTTTCGAGCCATCTCGTTCATTTTCAAAAAAAGTATAAATAAAATGTTTCTTCCCTTACACTAGTAGATACGTATGCACACGCATTACAGTGTTGTATTGTGTAGCTATAAGAAATAAAAAAAAAGATTCATTCATACCTGGGTCTTCAATCTATGATTAGCTCACCTCACCTCGAGTCGTTCGTTCATAACGTGACGTGACAGTCCCATAACTCATCTTAGGTCATCTAACGAGTCTTGCGAGTTCCTTTGGTTTATGGGGCTGTTACATGATGAACAAAAGACTCGATAGATGACCTAATCAATTCTTTTTCCGGCTCTGACTTAAAACAGGTGAACTAATTCCAGTAAGAACTTTTTGCAATGCGCAAGCACAACTGAACGAATCAATCCCCGAGATGACTCGTTCTTCCCAAGTCACATTAAAGATAGAAGAATAAAAAAAGAAAAAATATTATTTAAGTTTTAATATTAAGTTTTATCAAACACATTTTTTATTGATATCGATCACGTGCCTATCGTGATAAATATCGTTATAATTTTAATGCCCAGCCCTACTATCTCACTTTTTACGGTTTGATCGCTCACGTACTTCGGTACTTAAACTCAGAGCCTCTCCTGAGACGGCTTCACCCACAGGCTGTCCTCTTAAAAGACAAAGAGTTATGTCCTTGTATTTCCTTTTCCTCTGTCCTGTGTGTGTGTATTTGTCAGGAAGTGAGTGTTAAGCCAGAGTGGATGAATTAACATCTTGCTCCAGATTAGGAGGATTTTTGTCTAAAGCCTCTTATTTCCCACACTTGAACAAACACACTTGTGTGTGCTTTGGTGTTTGTATGTGCAAGCTTTTTTGCGTAAATATCCCGAGTAAACAAAGCCCTTTCTTGTAATATCAGACAATTCAGGCTGAGAAGGACCTCACATACACGCACACAGCTCAGAAATGGCATTTGGCCTTAGGTAACCTAATATTTTTTTCATTCATTCATGCTTCATTTGTCTCCTGCTATGTGTCTCTGATGAACGGAGAAATTAAAGGATTAGTTCACCCATAAATGAAAGTCCTGCCATTGTTTACTCACCCTTGTTGTTCCAAAAGAAAGAAAATGATTTTCTTTTATTCCGTGGAACACAAAAAGCAAAATTTTGACACGCATTACAGTGACCAGAGGTGGAACTCCAGAAAAAAACTGTAAAAGTAGCCAGTAAGACCTGTGCTTTATATTCGTCTGAAGCTGTACAATAGCTTTGTTTGAAGCTCACATTGATATTGCAGTCGTAATTGACTGATTATCTTCTTTTGTGTATCACAGAAGAAAGTAAGACTTCGAAATGACGAGAGGGTAGTGTGATGACAAGGGTTTGTGTGTGTGTTACACTAGCATTCAAAAGTCTTGCATGCTCACCAAGGCTGCATTTATCTGATCAAAATAAAATAAAAACAGTGTTTATAAAAAATGTTTTTACCATTTTAATATATTCAAAATTCAATTATGTGACCCTGGACCACAAAACCAGTTATAAGGGTCAATGTTTTATTTATACATCATCTGAATAAATACGCTTCCGACTAATGTATAGTTTATTAGGATAGGACAATACTGTATTTGGCTGAGAATACAACAAAATCTTCCAAATAAAGTTGTTAAAATAAAGTCCTTAACATTGCATTTTACTAATCAAAAATAAAATTTGGATTTTCCTTCAGAAATCAACTCAAGAAACATTTCCTCTTATCAATGCTGAAAACAGTTTTGATATTAACAATTATATTAAAGTTAACATACCTGATGTCTTTACTGCAACTTTTGATTTATATAATGCATTCTTGGTAAATGTATTATATTTAAAAAAAACTCACCTCAAACGTTATGATCAACTTAATCATGGACAATCTACAGATGCAACACACTGTCTCATGGGATCTTCTGCCTAGGGAGACATTTCAGATAGCTTCAATATGTCTGTGGCCCTGTGACTCTGGAAAGGTTTTAATTACAGTGAATTTTGCGGGTGAGGTTTCATTTCTGTGTCTGCGGTGACCTCTGACCCTCTAATGCAGCTCAGCAAAAGGCAATCTGAGGAAAGAATTCATAACTCTCTACTCATAACCTGAACCTACACTAAGATGTGTTATTTATCTGTTTTTATTTTCCATTTGGATGATGCGGTTTGTGCACACTTTATGCAAGTAACATTTCACTCTTTCTCCATATCACCTTCTTGTTCTGTTGTAAATGGACTCTTCTCAGCTCTGATTTTACTGATTACTGACCTGTCATGTCCATTTCCTTTGCATAAACCCTCTTAAAATATAAATGTATCAGGCTTGGTTAGAAATTTCAGAAAAAGTCAGCATTTCAGTTTCTCTCTAGTGATGTCTATAGTTATCATTATCATAAATGATAGATAAAATACCAACAAATCATGGGAGATTTGACTCTGTATGTGGCTTTAATAAACTTGATCTATGCCTGTATACTTTCACATTAGTCATTGGGTTCTCCTTGAGCCGCGTGGTTCTAATGACCAGGATTTTTGCAAGTGTCTACCTGTTCAATAAGTTCTGTTCACGCGAAGACGTGATTCTCTGTGCTTCTTACAATTTGTAAATTGAAAAATATAAAAACTGGCTTTAATTAGGTGATAAATTATAAAAAAAAAAAATGATGTATTGATAAACTCTGATGTTAACGGTTCTGCTGTTGGTAGTGGTACTTGAGGAAAAATAATGTATTTTTTTCAATTAATTAATTTCCTAAATTTTCCACTTATTGGCAATCTCACGTGCGAAATGTCCGTCTGTTCCGCACATAGGCTCTGCAGTACACAGAGCTCATGCACACACAACATGAAAGCTTGCAGTTACGAAAATAACAATAGAACCATCTCATTTGACCGCAAAACTACATTTGACAGAAGAATGGCTTTCATGTCTTTTAAAATAAAAATCTTGTATAAGAAAACATTTATGCAAGCAGTCTTTCAAAATAACGAGAGAAACATCACATAAGGTCTCTCTAAATTAGCATGTTATAATAATGTTAATAATTTAATAAACACATTTTGGTTACATTTGAAAATAGTCTACATATAAATATTTAGCGTATTTTTTTCTGCTGTAGCCTAAATAAATTTTAAACCCTTACAGTACTGCGTTTACAAATAGATGGATAATAAGAAGCCATGCTTATTAAGAAATAAAGCAGAGATAATAGAAAACAGAGAAAATTAAACTATAAAGCAGAGCTTACCTAAAAATTAATTTGTAGTGATGAAATGCATTCACTTTATTTAGTGTGCATTGCAAGAGGTTTCAAACTTAACTCCCAAACACAGTCAACTAAATTATCTGAATGTGTTCTTATAAAACAAACATTAGCCGCAGCTTGTTGTTTAGCTGTGTTTTGCAACTATTTAGATTAAAACTGCTGTAAAAACTGTTAAAACTGTCACTGTAAAAAAGTACCTACATGCCCCAACAGTAACCACTGTCCATTCTTTTACAGGAAAATTGTTGTTTTTTTATTTGTTTTACAACAATTTGTTGTGTTCCTGTAATATTTGCTCAAACATTGGTGTTTGTTAGGCTACACATAATTATTTTACATTTAATAAATAAATAAATAAATAAGGGTTGTTAATTCTGTTCTTAATTCGTTTTTATATACGTTTTTTTTTTTTTTTTTTTTATATTAAAAACTAGTGCTGCACGATTAATCATATTGCAATCGTCATGTCAGCCTATGCGATTACTTTACAATTAAGTGGTGTGTTAAACGTGGTGGTTTTACCACACGCATAAGCAGCGCGGATGTGGCGCGTGCGCAGAGCAATTGTGCTTTCATACAGGCAGCTTTTCCAGTGTTCGTCTGCGATTCTCTTTGATTTATGTCATTTCTCTGCACCTGCTACGCGCTTCTGCGCCACCCGTGTGCTCTCATCCGTTAACATGGGCGCAAAAAAAACCCATATGCTTGCCCTGCTCAAGTGCGCCGTGTGAAACCGACATAAACTCAAAATGTTCAAGCATCCAACTACACGAGAATAGCGAGATATATTCGCCCCAGGTTACCAAAGACAGATTTGAGAAAATGATTGGCACACTGGAGATACCAAAAGAAATATACTACTAAGTATATGTTACATCCTGCTAAAATGTTTTGGGACAACATGTACAAATATTAAAATGGGTATTTGTTTTTTTGACTTTTAATTTTTTTTATGTTAATTGAATGTAATTTAATTCAGTAATGTAAAGATGTTACTATTATTTAATTTTGAACAATTTGGTTTTAATTTGTTGTTGCTAGATTGCACTGTGTACTGCATCTCCGTTGAGAAATACAGATTTCAGTATTGTTAGTAATCTGTGTGTGCATTTTCCTTGATAACAAGCAAGTTAAGTCCAACCGCTTATATATCGTATCGCAATCGCAAATCGCAATTTTGACCTTAATCGCAATGTGACATTTTTCCCAAATCGTGCAGCTCTATTAAAAACACAACAAAAAGTACCAATAGGAGTATAAGGATCGATAAGTGTTATCGATCAAAGTAGTAATACCTTAATGAAACCCATCCCTAGCTTTAATTGATTAAACGTTTGAGAATCATGAACATTTTCCTCATTGCTTTTTTTTTTTTTTTTCTGAAAAGACAGAGAAGGCAAGTTTCAACACATCTTTAATTAGCGCTTCTTTACACGTTTTTTGTGCTGTAACAGCTGTTCGCACAATCTGGGTCTTTAGTTCAGCGGTAAAAAATGAACTACAGGCTCCTCCGACATGCTTAAAATCATTTTACTATTATTATTAGTCATCCTCCCCTTTATTTTGTTCTGCTCTCTCCTTCTGAAGGGTTAACGTCAAACACAATTGGATCATTTCAGTAATTTTCAGCTTTCTGTTCTGTACTTCAAATCATCAGTCATACAGTTAATCACACTGACAGGAGTGTGTGTGTGGGTGTGGGTGTGTGTGTGCAGAAGGTGGAAAGCTTCTAGATTGTCTTCGACCTGAAGGAAGGTGGTAAAAGAGAGAAACGAGGACTATTCTGACTATTCTTGCTGCCTAAGTGCTCATGTGACCTTTAAAGAACAGCCTCTCCACTAAAACTGTGTGTTTCTATCTAATATAGCCATATTTCTTAAAATTTTTAAGAAATAAAAAGCTACTTCTGTAGAAACCTCTGTTAAATCTGTCATACCTGATTTTGTAGACATTTTGACAGCAGGTTTATTTTATTTAGTTTATTTTTACATTTTATTTATGACTAGTTTGCATGCGTGTGTGTTTGGACAACGTGACCTCATGACAATCCGTATGCATTTTTGTAAATGCGAGGAACATGCACAAATCCAAGCCTTTATTCTGCGATATTCATCCCTGTCTGGAGCAGCGAGATGTGACAGTGAACTGACCGGACTGACGCGAACTGACGTGAAATGTTCAAACAACAGGTTTTTACAGCAGAGATAAGCGAACGCTCATTGGCTCTCACCTGCATTTGTCTCAGATTGCCGTGCTTCTGGTAAAATCTATTCAAATAATTTTTTTTTTTATTATTATTGTCCTGCATATTTTGGTCAGTTGCGTTTTATATTCTTTTATATTCTCAAAAAAATTGGCAGGTTCAGGTTTGGGGGTAGGTTAAAAATCTCTAGAAACCTCAATCGCTTCTTGAAAAAAAGATAGAAATGCATATTTTTTTATTATAAAATGGGTAGGTTTGTAGGTTTTATGCTTGTAAATGTAACGTATTAATACCTACATTTAAACATGGGATCAGGCTGGTTTGGAGGATCTGGCAGAATGTTATCTTTTTTCTAAATTTTTTTTTTGTTTTTTGATAAATCTGCTAAACTTCATTTAAGATGCATTCAATATTTTAACTTTCTTCTATATTTTACTGATACATATTGTTAACAAATGTATTAAAATTTCTGCATTAATTTATTTTGTTTTATTTTACTTTACATTAGCATGCGTGTGCAGAATGCAATCTTGAGTGGTGTCTGTGCTCTGTATTAATTAGCTGTTGTTTTAATTGTTTTACTTTGGAGAACATTGTGTTTTGCTTTGTTCTCTGGATTGTGTTTACTGATCTTCAGTAAATGTGCCCGAAGTCAATCAAACACACACTTCAGTGACAAGTCTGCTGATCGCTGTGAGCAGTACCCAGAGCCAATGAATGATAAAAGACGCTGATCTACATTCACTAATAGGGAGTGCAGAAGAGCAGCTAACGGAGCAAGAAAGAACAGCTATGTCTTCAAATGATAAAGAAGTGGGGGCACAGATGTCTTACTCTGTGATTCAGCAGAATCGTTTCTATGACAGAAATATCAGATGTTTAGAGGAGAATGATATTAGAAAACATGCCTTTCTCTTTTAAAATGACCAGTTTGGTTAGCTGCTCAAATGACTTAACATTTCTAAACTTCCAGAAAGTCACTGACCTGCTGCATGGGGACCATTGGTGCAAATCTCAATTTCTAAACTTCTATCTGAACCATTTTTTGAAGTTGGAGCGTGTGTGTGTGTGTGTGTGTGTGGTGATTACAGTGAATAAATGTTTAGGCGTGGAGAGGTAATCATCGTTAGCACTAACAGACTGCTTCATTAACCAGCCTGACCTTAGTGTCTGCACGCACACGCACACGCACATACAGACTGGCAGCATCTTTCAACACATGAGCACCCATTATTCTCAATCTGCACAATGTGTGCGTTCAGAGAGGAATAAGAGAGGAGAGTTTGATGCACTCTGGTATGGCTCATGGTTTAAGTTACCAGATGACCGTTTGTGTGTGTGTGTGTGTGTGTGTGTGTGTGTGTGTGTGTGTGAGAGAGAGAGAGAGAGCGCACTGGCCAGTGTAATTGAAAGTCTTCCAGAGTGAAACTGTGTGTGAGTTTATTCACAGCTGTTTGGGTTGCTCTAATTGGCTGCTGTACACACACACACACACACACACACACACACATTCACTCACTCACTTGCGCATTCTTGCACACTACGAAAAATAGTAATAAATGACACAGTTTTGCCATATATTGCAAGGATCTCTATTCTGTTTGTTCAGTTTGAGGGGGTCCTGTATTTCCTATATGGCCTGCATTGTATTGATGACGAAGGCTCACTCTAGTGTTTGAGAGCCCTTTAAGGGCTTCTGTCTGAGCCACAGTCATGTCTGGTTTTTTTCATGCATTGTTTCGGAAGCAGCAGATTACAGGACTCGTCTGAGAACAGTGCCAATTCAAAGTCAGGTGATTTTTAATTGATATAATTTAGGTCTAACTGCCGTCTTGTCAGCTTTGTGAGATGATGAGTCATGTGCAACCTGCATTTATCCGTCTCTCACAACAGATACAATAATTTAGTGGGATTCATCATCTCAGAGACTGGACTGTGTGTTCTCCTGTTGTGAGACAAGGGACTGAAGTGACCATGTTGATTTATGCTGGAAGATTTGACCCCTGCACTTACGCTAAGGGCATGGCTAACACGCTTGCTGGGAAAGAGACAGACAGAAAGACTGAGAGAGTGAAGATGTATCATCAGTCTAGTTGGCATGAATGCTGCAGGAGTCACTTCAGAGAGGCAAGAAGTACAGAACAAAGTGGGCAAACAGTCAGCTGACTTCAATAGACAATTTAATGTTACTGATGAATAATAAACAAATGAATAAATAATTCAGTATTATTTCTGTTTTTATTTTGTGTAAATGTGTTTTAAACAAAATATAAAACATTCTCTTAAATAAAAAATGAAGGTTTTTTTAATTATATTAAAATGTAATTTGAGGATAAAAATGTTTTAAACTGGATTTTTCAATCTACAGAAATAAAAATACACTTGAACATAGTATTAAAATATAAGTTTGTATGTGTGTGTGTGTGAAAGAGAGAGAAAAGGAGAGCCCTCTGGACAATTCTGACATTTAAACCCATGAACAAATGAATTTAAAGAAAGTGTTGAATCCTTGTGTAAATGATCTTTGCTTCATTCCTTCCAGACACCAGGAGACCCTTCCCCTCATTCCCAGAGACCTTTAGCGATACAGGAAATTCTGTAGATTCCAAGCTGCTTTAATTAAAGTGATAATGAGAGGCTGGCGGATCAGGGCATTTTGATTTCTGCTTTCATTTATGCCTATTATCAGTATAAGTGAATCTACCTGCTGTAGTTGGTCATGAGCCTGAGGGTTGTATGGGGCATTTTTATGTCATTAAATGTTATATTGAGCTATTTCACCAGTTTAGTTTTGCATTCGGGAATTCTGGGTAAAATGATTTTAAATAGAAGAATCTTTGATCACCATATCCAGTATGAAATTACCACTCTTGCTCATTAGTATGTACTAGCTTGGATGCTTCTGGTGAGCAGCATAGCAGCATCAGATATCTGAGAGCGTTCCAGCCACATTAAGCTTTACGACCAATGAAATAAAGCCCTGAATTGGGCCATTTTTCACAGACATGACACCATTGTCTCTAGGAACAGATGGTTTTGACAGAGAGGATGCCATGAGTGACAATAGAGCAGAGAGAGAGTTTTGGAGTTTTCTCTCTTGTGTTGAAGAGTCATTCTCTCTTTCACTGGGCACAAACAGTGAAGCTGCTGGAACAAAACCTTACAAATGAGAAAAGCAGATTAATTAAAGAATAGATAGAGAGAGAGAGAAAAGAATAGACTGAGTGTTTTGGCGGAGTGCCTGGGAAAGCTGCTCAAAGTTCCTTGTCATTAAGAAGGCAAGGGCAACTGGGAGCAGAATCTTTCATTCTTTAAGTGGCTAATTAAAATTCGGCACCGGCTCTTTTGTGTTTCCACGGTCCTTTTTGTCCACGGCTGAATTTGGGCTTCGGCCTGTACGGGAGGATATATCGAAGGCGCTCCTCTTCTTTTGGTCCTTGGTAAAATGCTGTTCTGGCAGTCTGTTTTCACAGCGGCTAAAACAGATAAAGAGGGAAAGTTTGACTAGGAAATATAAATAAACAGAAATACATAGATAAGTGTACCTTTTGCATAAATACCATTCAGACAGAACTTAATGACATAAACCAAATTGAACCCCATTTATTTTCTTAATAAATGTCACTTGATTGACTTGACTCTGCAGTTTATTAGTATATTCTTCATATGAACTTAAAAAAAATTATTGTCATTCTAGGTATCAATTGTTTTATCATTTATGTATTTGTTCATATTTAACGTATGTATTCTATACATTAAATATATTGAAAAACTCTGATTTGAGAAACTGTTTTGGCTAAGTGTCAATCAAAACGGTCACATGCTGTTGCAGATGTAGCCTGTGAGGAGAGATTTGTGTTCTGTGAAAAAGAAAACCGTACACACACCTGCTCTCTCCTCTCTCTCTCTGTCTCTCTCATGTCAGCTTTCAGACATAGCTTTGTTTTTTTTAAATCTGATTGGCTGAAAATCTTGGTCACTTGGTTTGTCAACACTTATAAGGTGGCATGCGAGATTTCCTCAAGCAGAACTAATGAAATAATCACTAAATTTGTTTAAATAGATATAAATTCTGACCACAAAGATTGCACACACATTAGATGCGTGAAATGTGAGCTGTGTCTTTGACATGTTGGTTAGATGCTGTTTCTTGTCTAATTAGGCAGTTCTTGGCAGAAGCAAGCTGCAAACTAGACCAGACTTTATGCAGATTGTCAAAAATCTGGCTGTGCTAGACCAACAGAGGCCCAGCACTGCGCCAGAGACACTGCTTTGTGTGTGATCAGGTGAAAATGAGCTCTAGAAGGTAAGGTTGTTAGATTTCCATCGAGCCTCCTCTGAGACCCTTGACTTGGCCAATGAGAAAAGTGAGAAAAGAACCCCAAGATGATCCACACATCAAAATTTGACTTGAGCTCTGATAATAGAGCAGCCATTTAAAAGAAGAGTCGTTTGGGACTCAGGTGGGCTGCTTCCTGTGGAGCCACAGAGCCAAAAACCCATTTAAGACTCTTAAAGGCTCATCAAGCAGAGCGAAGATGAAGAGTCTCACTTTCTGGAGAGGGAGAGAGAGATTGGTCCTCTCGTTCCTGGGGAAACGGCCCCTCCCCTCTCATCCTGCCATCTGCTCCCCGAGAGCCACTAAATGATGCATCTCAGCCTGAGGATGAAATCATCATAAGGCCGGGAATGAGAGCAGGACCTGTTTGTGACCTCAGCGGGTGACAGAGGGTCCTGACGTAATACGGAGCTGGGTACGACCGGAAGCCATTTTAATCGCACAGTTCACAGACATAACGTCCCCTCGGGTGCACATGAGCCAGAGGTCAGACACACAGACTGAGCGAAGAGACACTCATAACAATTAAACATCAGCAGGTCACATGCTCTCGTCTGCTTCTGTCTAGTGCTGGGACCAAGACAAGTAGAATTCAGACGTCTTTTTTTTTTTTTTTTTCTTTCTTTTTGGGTCACGCTCTCTCTTAGGGTGTACTCGCACTAGGCATGGTTGCCGTGAACCGGGCCCAAGTACGATTGTCCCCCCTCCCCACTCCCCCTCTTGCCTGCCTCACATAGGGTTTCAGGATTTGTGCCGGAGCACACTTATGTCATTATGGTGCGACGGTTTCAGGATAAACAGGAAGCGCGGCGCTCTTCCATCGCTCTGTTTACTTTGTGGATAGTCATTTTGGGTTGTTTGGTCTGCGGTGGTCCACAGCCCTCTTACAGCATCAAACAAACAACGACTCTTTTCCCGCTATGTTGGGTTTGGAGCGTGGCAAAAACATGACGTTGCACATCCTGTTCCGTAACCCAGCACGGTTATAGCTCACACTACATGCGAACCGCATTCAAGTCCAACTAAACCATGATGTGGCACACCTCTTCCAAGCGGGCCAGGGAAGGCTAAAAGAACCACGCCCGGGCACGGTTCGGAGCACTCACACAAGTCAAGTTTTGGTGGTCAAACGCACTCGGCCCGGTTCAAACTGCCTAGTGTGAGTACACCCTTACTGTCTACATTCACGCTGTCAGTTACATGTGACAACCACATTTAGTTGCAGGTGTGGATTTCAAAACAGCTTACAGCATTTTTTTTCTACAGGTTTTTATCCTTTAAAATCACTGTAATTTTTTACAGGACAATATAGTATGTTTATATATGAAATATATTTTTAACCCTTGTATGGTGTTCATATTTTTGTTACTCAGCCAGTGTTCGTGGGTCTGGTGATCTTTAATTCAACACAATAAAACAAAATATGTTAAAATACTCAACAGATGTTTACTTCATCCCAATTACAAGCAATA
>JAUYWG010000044.1:13471972-13483044 GCA_034779775.1 Enteromius afrohamiltoni
AATTTGTTCTGATATATGTTCTTCATAGAAAATGAGCCAAGGCCAATGAGTATGAGCTTGAAAAAGTAATTAATTGTGTCATTTCTCTTTTGACAAAAAGTGAAAATGGGTCCCACAGACCCGAACACCATACAAGGGTTAAATAATAAAATTTTTGTGAATATAAATATCTTCAAAATAGATAATGTGTGTATCTGTATTTGTATAAATGTGTAACAAATATACACACTTTTAAAATACACAATTAAAAAAAACTTGTAATATGTAAACAAGTTTTGGAATCAAGATTGTTTGACACACACGTATATAGTCTGTTTATTTTTCTAGGTTTCTTATTTTATATATATATATATATATATATATATATATAAATGTATGTATGTGTGTATATATATAATTCTGATTCTATCAGAATCTCTCTATTATCTCTATTGTTCTCTCTAACATTCCATCATCATTCCTTCCTTTCCTTAATACTGTATATTGATCTTTTTGAAGGTACAAGTTTTACATATATCTGAAGAGTGTAGATCATCATCTGTGGGAGATTTAGAGACTTTTGACTGAGCTGTGCAACACACATAAGACATGTGAATACCACCACTCACTCTGTATAAAACAAAGTGAAGTGTATGTGAGAGAGGGATGTGTTTAGTCTCACATTGTGTTCCGTACACCCTTATAACTGGCAAAGTTGAATCAGGATGTAACACAGTCATGTCAATAATGGTAGCCGTGAGTTGCTCTGTTAAGCTGTTTGCTATGTGGGTGGTGGTGTGTGATTCCTCAAAGGGTTTGATTTAACACTCTCTCTCAGAAGAAGAACCCTCAGACTCTCTTTAGCATGTCACTTCAAGAGCAGCCAAAGGAGAGGCGAGACAGACGGCACTCTCCTCCACACTGTAGACATGGAGAAGGATGTTCAGATGCTTGCTGATTGTTTTACTATAATCAATATGTTTGAGAGATCAGAAGCAAAAAGGAACAGTGTCAGACAACTGTAAACAGTAAACTGGCTGGTTTGTGTATGTTTCAATGAGAGTCAGGGAGAGAATGAGGATGAGACAGGGTGAATTACTGTAGCCAATATATACCCTGGCATTATCTCCATCAGTCTAATGTTTGCATGCAGAAAGGAAGGAGAAACCGGAGCTGTTAACAGCATTTTCTTTCAGCCTGCAGCTATTATTACTGACAGCCTTCATCAGAATTACCATATCAGAATCCAAACGCTATTAAGTGAACACTGGTTACAAATGTGTACAGAGCTCAGGAATATTATATGACCTTTTATAAGAATAGGAAAACTTTGAGTAGGTCAGCAAAGCAAGGTAAAAATATCTTTCTGAATGATCAGAAACAAATCACTCTAATGAGCCGGTTCCTTTTGGTGAATCAAAAACAAAACTGAGATCAGAACCAGTGCTGCCTGATTTGAAACGAATCACTCTTTATAATGAATAATATCCAAAAGACTAGGCATTGATACTCATCCCTATCTTTAAGATCCTGCACATTTTTGTAGGTCGCATCAAAGCAAAGCTGATAAGATACATTAAGGATACATGAAGCAGCTAGCGATGTGATGTGATACAATACACCACTGTTACGATGCAGTGCAATCCGATTTCGATTCGATTCAACACGATTCGATGCAGTATGATGCAATGAAACAAGTATGCAGGTATACAGGTATTGGGAGCCCTCGTTCTCTGTAACGCTGTAAGGCTGAATGTCTTTACAGATAAAAAAGGCTATTGCGTCGGTTATTGCCTTGGAACGAGCAGAATGGTTTAGCAGCCATGATTTATGATAAGTTTTGATCGTTTGCTCACCCGGCGTCCCGCTAGCAGTAGCAGGTTCACCTGAATCCGATTGAGAGGAGGAGAAATCCTCTCCTCCAAAGTGTCGGCGCTTCAAGTGTTTTACAAATTCCACTTTATAATTAATGAAAGTAAAGTCATGTCTACTGATAATTATAAAGAAATAAATCTGCTTTTACCAATGCAGATACAATAGAAACGATGCATCGCGGCGATACAAATGCAAATGCAATTTGCAAAACGTTAACTTTTTAAGCCAATGCACTCGGGGAATCTTCCCATTCCTATTACACATGTGAATCAGAAAGCTGTATCCTGAGGGCAGAGTTTCAAGCATTTTTTTTTTTTTTTAATTCTGTAAGCTATAGTGTAGTTAGATGATAATTGCGGTTGTGAATGTGGTCATGATTTGTTGTGGATGGTCTTCTTACATCAAGTTGGAAATAAGTCTTTCAAAAACAGCTGCCAAAAATGAATTTTTCATGTTTTGGCAGCTGGAGCATTTATTGGTGATCAATAAAGTACAGCGATCTGGGGAGGGAATGTTCTGTGAATTCGCACACTTTTGTTCTGCTCTAGTACTAAACCCTTAACTTTTGAGTGAACATCTGATTTGCCTTTTAGCGCCGTCTGGCTCTGATCAGCACTTTGAGGTTTGTGTTCTTTTATATTTACTTTTTGAAATTTGTTAACATTTGTGTTTTAGCCCTCTAATGTAATATTAAATACCGAAATGGATAAAGTGAAAATGTGTTTATTGGTCAGATTTAACTCTGAGCCGCTAGTTGGAGAGCCTTGTTGTATTGGCTTCTGAGATGATTCAATATTTTTAACTAGGAAAACAGATTGTCCCTGATTGATTCCTGTGAGGGTTGAGAGTGTGTTGATCTAAGCTGAGTGGGACTCTCTCAGCTCTTCCTCAGTTAAAAGGCCTCTAATTGATTCTTATCAGCAATATTCTCATCTTATTAAAAGCCCTAATTGCATGGTTGCAGAGTGGCCGGCTGTGGCGGCAGGCTTCGGCCCGTCAGCAAGACTGTTTACACTCCAGTGCCCTTTACTCATATTGGAGCTGGATGTTCAAACGAAAGTACAGATATGCTTTTTGGAGATCCTTTTCTGTAGCCCCATCAGGAAATTGACCATACAGTGAGTGGATTGACTATACAGTCAATTAAGGTTATTTTGTTTTTGTGACATTTAGGGGCTGACAAATGTGATATGAATATAATCCTCAGAAGAGTGGAAACTCAGGTATATTTTATGTACTTTGTGTACCTTTATGTGCACATTGAGTTCAGCTGTTCTAGGGGTTTTGTGCACTACCTGTGAACATAACGTAAAAAAAAAAAAAAACAGGCAATTTTCATTATTCCTCTTTATTTAGTTTGAATTATTAACATTTTGCACGTTCTGCAAGGTGTGTGTAACCTTATGAGCACAACTATATATATACTGTAAGTTCATCAAAGTTGTCTTAAGACGAGAAGTTTTTAGCTTAAAAAAACTTTAGCTTAAAGTTTTTTTTTAACTTTGATGAAAGGTTTTGATCCACTTTAAATGTTGACTACTTACCACTACTATATATATATTTATATATATATTTAGTAGAGTTCATTTGCATAAATGGAAATCTCATCCCCTCAATTCCAATTAATCTAACCACAGTTAGGTTATTTTGACTAGTTTAAAAAGTCGACTCAAATAAACTAACACAATAAAACACAATAAAGACATAACAGCATAAACATTATTTTTTAACATATAAAAAGAGTTATCTGTTTTTGCAAATAAGCTCTTCGTACAAACCTGATAATATGATTCATAATTTGATAAATTGACACATGTTTACAAAATTCATCTAATTGTTTATTAATTGTTTATTGTTGGTGGTCTGTGGGAATGTCATCTAAGGCTGTGACTAGGTCTGGTCCATGATGATGCAACAAAGAGATACTGAAAACACTTTTTTTTTTGTAGTTTTTCTCTTGATATTCTCTGTATTACAGATGTCAGGTGGAGATCAGACCTCAGTGGAGAGGATCTGGATGAAAGCGAGACGGTGATCTCAGCGGATTATTTCTGGTGTATCCTGGGCTGGTTTGTAGCTGACATCTTGTGTCTCCCCAGCTGTGTTTGGGGCTGGAGTTGGTCATATCCTTTATGGAAGTGCCCGACTTTGCTCGTAATAACTGTAGTGTACTGAGGTAAAGCTCTGATTCTGAGCTCTAGCGCACAGAGAGTACGAGAGAGAGATTGTTAGAGCGGTCGGAGCGGCCGGAAATCAAAGAGAAGAGAGGGAGGCTTTGTACAATTACCATGCGCTGATGATACAATGCTTTCTCTCTCTGTCTGTCAGGAGATGAAAGTCTTTTTCTTTGTATTGATGCTCTTGATCATTCACAGGTCTGTAAAAAGGTGCAATCGCAAAGACGAGCAGAGAAAAAAAGTCGTAAGTCATACTCTGTCCGCTTTCATTTAGCAGTGTGATTTTCACGAGTCAACGGCGGCAGCTGCAGAGGAAGAGATCTCAAGTTTACAACAACTGTGCTTATATTCATTCATTCTCTTGACGCACGGCACAATTCCCACTTCGCTTCCGACGGGGGAAGCGTTCTCGCAGGGAAACAGTTCAGCGGTGGGTTGTCGTTGCTGCGAGCAGCATGTTTGCCAGGCTGTTCAGCATGACTCATGAATTATGGATTTGGTGTGTTCATGTCAGCTGTCCCACAATGCCCCGCTTCTCTGGGGTGACAAGGAAGTGTGACGAAGAGTCTTTTCTCTCTCAGCGGAGGCCCGATTCCATCAGAATCTGATAGCTCACTGCTCCGACTCCTCGGCGAGCTGATATTTCACAGTATAACAGTCAGGGCCGTGCCGGAGAGTAGACGAATGGTGTATATGAATCTGATCTCTGTGTGCAGATGCTGTGCTGTACTTTAATCAGGCCAGACAGCTGTGGGAGTTTCATGTGTCCTCTGTGTCTGTGTGAAAGAACAGATGGCCGGCCGCCCGAGGTCTCGGGCTCTTTTCAGCCGACGCAGGAAATGAGAAGAGGGGTTGAAGCGCTTCCTGATGGACGGAAGAAGCGAGTGAGATATGAGTTCAACCCCTTGACCTAAAGAAGCTTCTTAAAGCTGTTCTCTTGTGACAGCTGTACTGAGACACTGTACGTGTGTGATCATTTCAGGGGCCAACCTTGAGGAAGAAAAACATTTATTTATATGTAATTTATTTAAATATAGCATATTTAGAGACTGCATCTCACCTGAAAAGCTGCCGAAAGTTTGACATGATCACAGTTTGGCTTTTAGTTAACTATTTCTGTCATGACAGCTCTAGGAGGGATTGGCATGGTAGTATGCATGACAATGTTAAAGGTGGAATAGATCTGCTATGCTGCTGGTGCTGCCAATACTTGGCACTTCCTCATACATCCACAACATGCTGCTGTGAGCGAGTAAGGAGCATTGCTACTGCACATATAACATGAATTTCCCTCAGAGCAATCGTGATCACTCTGTAGTAGATCTATTCAGGTGGAGCTGGGGAAGGTGGAGGGTTTCTATAGTGTGCTTTACCACATTTTTTTTTCATGTGATGGCAAAGCCTGTTTTGATTTTGATCTAAATGTCTTTTCTGTCGCTTTTGATCATTTTACTGCACTCCTAATGAATACAAATACAATTTATATAAAAAGTCTTTAAATTGTTACTGACCCCTAATATATTAGTGTAATTTAGTTACAAACTCAGGGTCACAGCTTGAATACAGAGTTGATGCTGGTTTGTTTGTCTCACCTGTGTCCTCCATGGTCACGTCATCGGGTGTTGTCAGGTGTCGCTGGACTGGAGAGGAGGTAATGATGTGGAGCATAGCCAGATGGTGGGTAGAGCCGGTTCAGTGGTGTTAGAGGAACCCTGAGTGCAGGTTGTATTAATTGAGTTGAATTAAACTGATGTCAGTTACAAATGGAGATGAGAGAGAAAATCTGTGCTGTTGATCAATAAAAGCCATTAGTCCCTTCGATCAGAACTGTACAGCTTATTTTTCATTAAAGAATCTCATGTCACGCTAATCTTCCTTCTCCCTTTCTCTCTTTGTTTGAGTTGTTGTTTAGTTCTTGGTTTTTAAATGTGTTGTGTTTTTTGTTTAGTTTTTTTTTCTTCCAGAAGAAAAGCTCTAGTATGGACTTTGATGCCTCTGTAAGAATTACATCTTGAAATTGTCTGCTGGAATTTAGTGTTATCTGTGTAGTTTATAATAAAAAAAAGAAATTAATATTTTTTTGATTCCTAGAAAACTCTGTGATTTAGCGATACCACTGCCTCAAGGATTTCCTGAAGGAAAAGCTGCTTTAATCTCAGATGAAAGAATGCTGGAATATTGTGATCCTCTCTTCTGTGTGTGGATCATGTGTAGTTGTTGTCAAAGGTGTGTGGTGAAGGATTGATCCGATGCTGTAAGGAGAGGATGAGCTTGGATGAGTTTTATTCATATTGGCAGCATGTTGTGGATGTCTGATCAAATGCAATATGAGGCTGGCAACCAGCCTGTCTCTCGCTTTCTCTCTTTTACTTTCAGAGGGAGTCGTTTGCTTCTCTGCAGGTTATCCAAACAGAAGTTCTTGGCACCTGCTGTAATGGTGATGCTAACATGTTTGCAGTCGGATTCCGCTGAGCATTATGATGATGAACTTACATCGAACACACAACCTCAAATACACACGCTCCTAAAATACACACACCTAAACCACACAATGATATACGTCTGGAACTCCATGGAGACAGATAGAAGAGTTTAATTTTCTTCTTTCTCCATTTCTCATATTAAACCTTTTTTCTGCCGTTATGCTTTCTGAAGCCTGAACGCTCCTCTGGGGGTTTGTGCTTCTCCGTCTCAGGTCAACGGGCCACCATTCTCTTTTCATTTTTTTTCTCTTAGCTTTGCTCTGACAATTTATGCAGCATTTGCTTAATGTTTCAGATTAAACTGCAAGGAACTTCAGAGCACAGAGCGTTCTCTTTGAAAGCCGCCCCTTCTGATAGCAGGTTAACAGAAGTGGGCCGGATGCAAGCGAATCACACCCGTTCAGCGTGCGGCTTTTGAGATGAGGACTTCTCTTCAAGAAGAAAGGAAAAAAAGCTAACAGAGAGGCAAAGGATCTTAAAAATTTTCTGCTTTGGTCTTCGTTAATTCACCTTTAAACGCCTGGAAAGCGTTCACACACACTGGCTGCGCTTAGATGTTCTGAAACATGGTGTTTCATTTAATGACGTGAATGTGTGAATTATTCACAAGAATCAGTTTGTGAAATATACTGTGTATATATATTTTTTTAAATCAGTATTTATGTATTTGGGATGTCTGTCATGTTTTTGTTGGGGAGAGACTGATGTTTGTTATGCACAACATGATATAGCCAAAAAATAGTTTGGAAGAAAAGAGAGATTTGACTTTCTACTTTTTTTATTTTTATGGGTTTTTAGGACTTTTTATTCAGATAGGACAGTTGAGAGACAACAGGGAATTACTGGGAGGAGGGAGGGCAGCAGGATCAGCACCTCCAGACAGGAATCAAGTTCTGGTCTCAGCCATATGTTGACGCACTAACCACAAGGCTATTGGCGCTGACATATTTTCCTTATTTTAATAATACATATTTGTGTTTATTTTTTCGCTTTATTTTGATGTTCATGGCCGATATAACACTGAGTGGACAGGAGTCTTGTAGTGCCTCTGATATTGTGCACAGTCGGACATCGTGATTGACAGCTTTCCTGCTATGCGTGATTGGCTACCTGCTGCGTCCATCCTCAAGTGACATCACCTGCTGATTGTAGTTCCTTAGTGACTGTGTTTTTGTCTGATTATGTCTTTCTTTCTTTCTTTCCTTTTTCTTTCTTTCTTTCCTTTTCTTTTCTTTATTTAGCCCTTTAGCTTTTTTAAACTCAAACTCTCTTTTGATGTCTGTCATCATTATTAGTGTCTTTAGCTTCTAAATGATAGAAAGATGATGATTTACTGGCGTCTAGAGCTGGAAGCTGCCAGGCTTCAGAGAACAATATAATCCTCCCATTGCCACAGTCATTTTCTGAATGTCTGTCCTGCCAGTAAACCCTGTTTGTTTTGTTGGTGTTTTTATAAATCTTGGATGAAAGACATTGAAACCCATTCAGCTGCTGCCAGCAGTGGGCGGGCCTGGGGAAATACACACACAGAATAACAGTCTTCAGTCTTACATGGTATGTAAAATAAAGAGAAATTGACACAGGTTAAAATGGTTGTCGTCTGGTGGGAGAATTGTAACGTTGTCATGGAAATTGGGGGTGTTTGAGGATGATAAACCCGCTCATGGTGGACTCAGAGCGGGTGTGAATTACATTTTATCAGGATAAGTAAAGAGAAGACACACTCACACATAACACAACACAAGACTCATCACTGACC
Source organism: Enteromius afrohamiltoni (assembly GCA_034779775.1). Classification (NCBI taxonomy): domain Eukaryota; kingdom Metazoa; phylum Chordata; class Actinopteri; order Cypriniformes; family Cyprinidae; genus Enteromius; species Enteromius afrohamiltoni. The sequence continues at coordinate 13,480,246 of JAUYWG010000044.1, forward strand.
TGCGTTTACATCAACAACTGAGCAGACTGATCTCACATTTTTCGTGTGTGACTCGAATCTGATTGATTCTGCCATCAGTGGTGCTCTAACATGAGGACTGATTCATTCACTCACTCACTCAGATATTGACATGTGTTGATGCTTATATCTACACAATATACCATTTACTGTTCTTGATTATTATGTAAATATTGGCTAATATTTAAATTTAAACAACAAATTTAAATTACAAATTACAACAACTATATAAAATAGTCAAATTTCAATCAAATCAAATATTTGGTTCTAACTGAACAGAAATTTCTATGCACTCGTAAGAACCGTGTAGAATATTCAGGGCCGCTGCTGGGCAAATGCAGAATAGTATTGTCATGCCCCCTCCCTCAAAAAAAACAAAAGCAAAAAATAAAAACACCTACTAGCCTATATGGGGTCAAAATAGAACTTTTTTTTCTATAAATATAAAAGTAAATGAATTAATTGTAATTACATTGTATTATTTATAAATTATAATTGCAGCCCAAGACAGAAACTATATGATGTTATTAATACAGTGATTGTGTGATTTCTGAATGCTTAAGACCATAAAACCAAAGTAAAATGTCCACTGTAGCATATTATATGATATAATTATCAGGCCTTTGGTGCCCTTTGCAGGCAATGTATTACATTATGCATTTTTACAGTGTTATTCAATGAAACTATAATTAAACCATATACCATATATCGCCTCGTTGTTTTTATATAATAAATTTTACGCCATGGAAACTGCAATGTGAAGTCAAATGCGTTGTTGGTGGTGGTGAAATCAACAACAATAAAGCATTAATCTACTAACAACAGTCTTCCTTCAGAAAATACAGTGCTATATTTTTTATTTTTATACGTGTATTACGTGCTCATGTTTATTCGACAAAGCCTTTCAGAAAATTTTGATAGGGTGACAGGTCGCTACAAATAAATAAATGTATGGGAAACAGATCCCAGAGAGTTCAACTTCATTAGCTGCGTTTGTAGCTGGTTTGTAACCAGTTTGTGCGCCCGATGAAACGTCCATACACAGTTCACGCAATCACAAAGTGAAAGTAAAAAACAAGCGTGAATTCAAACGTGAGTTCAATACTTAACCTAATTGACAGTGTTTCCCGATGCCCGAAAATTACATAATTACCCAAACATGTAAATATAGTTTTTCTCCCTATATGATAGCCCGACGGGCAGGGCTGAGATGGATTTTGATAGCCCGACTGGAAGACACTGTTGCCCCGGGACATTGGGCTAGCGATTTTGCGAGCCCTGCTTTAATGTACATGCACCAAAACATAAGGATATATGCTAATATCATCCAAAACCACACTTTGCCCTCCAAAAGTTTGGAAACACCCTTGGCAGTGTATAATAATGCATAATTATGTTCCCTCTTTTATTTGTGTATATACATATAAACTAAGCCTAACCAATACTGCCATTCACAAGTTTGAGGTCAGTAAGATTTATTTATATAGTTTTATATATTTTATTTAAAAAGATACCCTGAACACTTAAAGATATTTGTACTGTTTTTAAAAAAAAAAGTGCAACATGGATTTCAACAATGATAATTAGAAAGATATATTTCCTGAGCACCAGGATCAGGATAATTTCTGAATAAATTTCTCAGAAATAAAGACATTTTAAAATACACAGTTGGTTGAAATTGTAATATTTCTCAATATTACGGTTTAATGTTTATATTGCATATTTTAGGTTAGGTTTTTTTTTTTTTTTTGTATTTGTAGTGAAGTCCATGGTGTGTGCAGGTTGTAGCAGTGTTTGGAGGTTTGCGCAGATTCTATTCAACAACAAATGAGCATTTTATCCGTTGAAATTCTGTAGAAGCTATATGCATTAATGCAGCACAGAAAGCTTTTGTGTCAGTTGTGCACGGTGTATGATTTCACATACAGACAGATCTGAAACTTACATACTGCCTCAGGAGCTGAGAAAGAACTACTGAAGACAGACAGAGAAAGAGGTTGCCCTCCTGTGTGTTTGTCTTCTGATGCTCTGCTCTATAAGGGAGAGAAAGCAACATCTCTCTCCTATATTAACGGTTCGAATTACAGCGGCACAAATGGTGGTTCTTCGTCGTTTAAAGACCCCCCTGACAAAACTAGCTGTCATGTTAATCCAAGATGAAATAAAGACGATGTCTTGCTGGATTCAAATAAGAACTCCCGTGTCTACCATGACAAAAAAGGCTGCGCTATTAAAAAAAACAGTTGGCACAGTTTCCCTGCATGCGAAGGAAAGATTTGACTGACATTTAGCTATTGTTTTCTATCGTGATGGAATGTGTCATATGTTATTATTGGAACTGCATTTAAAAGAGATTAGGAACTAATCTCAAAGAAAACACTGGAGATGAATATAATTAAGCAGATATAATTGAATTCATTTCTTTTCTTCTCAAGCTCTTTACGCATTTCCATTTTAGAGCAGATTATCAGACTGACACAGGAGAGATTGTTTATTTTTGCTTTGTCTGGAAACTTATTACATATCTACGGCCTCTGATAAAATGGAGAACCTCTTAGAGGTCTTGAAGGATCTGAGCTGTGTTTAACCCTCTAGGGTCTGAGGTGATTTTGGGGCTCCTGAGATGTTTTGACATGCTCTGATATTTGTGGTTATTCCAGGGCAGGTGGAGAGAGATTCCACTCAAAGCAGATCTGCTTTGTGTATAGAAAAGGTCCCAGTGTTTGAGTCCCAGTGAGAGGAGACTCTTAACTTTAAATGACTGTGTGTGTGTGTATATAT
>JAUYWG010000044.1:13484237-13516457 GCA_034779775.1 Enteromius afrohamiltoni
TTTAGTGTTGCAATATGTACGCATGTGCCAGACGGAAGTCTTTGGCTATTGCTTGGATTGCATCCTCAATTTAGTTGTTATTTAGAGTTGATAGTAAAAATAGTTTTCTCTAGATACTTTTCAGTACTTTACTTTGTATATACACTGTAGTGTAGGCTGTTTTGTTTGATATGTAATATTTTGATTTAAAATAACGTTTCTGTTTGAATATATTTTAAAATGTAATTTATTCCTGTTTTGGTGGTCATTACTTCAGTCTTTAATGTCAAATGGTTGTTCAGAAATAGTTCTAATTTGCTGAATAAATATTTCTTATTGTTAGCAACTGTGAAAACAGTGCTGCCTATTTGTCTGGTATTAAAATATTCTGTTTATTATTCTAGAATATTCTGAAATATTCTAGAATACTCTTTCAACATTCTGAGATTTTTGTTTTGGTGAATAGGAAGTAAAAACTGCATTTTAAGTAGTTGAATGTGTCCTTTCTTAGTAAAAATACTTTAATTAACTGTTTAATTAAATTTAATATTACTGACCCCAAACTTTTGAATGGTAGAATATTCAATTCCATCAGCCATCTTTGGGCATTTTTTTTCTGGTCTTAAAGCATTCTCAGATTCCTTGTATGTTGGTGATTTCTGGGGCTGCATGTTAAGTTTATGCTTATGTTGGCTCAAAATATTCCCTAAATAGGCAGCTCTGTTGGTTTTTGACCAGAGCCAGAGAGAGAAAGGATTGATGTGAATTTCTGTGTGGCCCTCACCTCCAATCACAGTCTGGAGAGAAAAGAGTAAAAATGCCATTACTTTTCTCATTACATAGAAAATGACAGAAAGCCCCTCTCTCTCCCTCTGCTTCTCTTTTCCTCACTGCCTCTCTTGCTTTCTACGTCTCTTTTTTCCGTCTGTCTTTCTCCCTTTCTTTCCATCTGTCTGTTTTCCCCATCCATCTTTCTTATTCTCCATCTGTCTCGTTTTTTACTTTCAGTGTCTTTCAGCTGTAATTCTCTCTATTTCTCTGTTTGCTTCACTCTCTGTATCTCCATCTCTCTCATTCCCCTAACCTCTTTGCTTTTCTTTTGCTCTCTAATTCTAGTCATCTCTTTTATCCTGTTTACACTACATTTTTGAGTTATTTGATCACATGGGAAGATCTAAGGTGTAATCATGGGCCAAAATGTTTCATGATTTGCTTTTGATAACATTACATGGTTAGGAAACCTTTTTTTTTAATTATTATTTATTTATTTATTTTTTTCCTTATTTTCCTTGGCCAACATTAAAGGACGTCCCCATCTGTCAGTCATCGAATGCTTTTAAACCAGATGTTCAAGCATTCAATCGGTTTCGTACAGCTTTGGAAAAAAAAACCCCAACTTCGGTTCCTGTGTTTGCCTGTAATCAACTTGCAAACAGATCAGAAGCCATTACTTGAACATCAGATGTGGAAAGATGCAGGTTTAATTAGATCTAATGCAGCTAAATGTAAATGATGATGGATGGTAAATTAACAGAGACACATTCAGCCTCTCTGTATGTGTGGTGGAAATCTCATGGAGAAATCCAAACAGACAAGCGCAACAGCACAGCACTCACTTAAAATCACAGTCAAAATTCAAACGCATTTGCTAATTTGTTACAGTTTGTATTTATGCAAAATTAAACTCATCGATGACTGTAATGACTACTTCAAACCTTCATTAAGGTTTAATATGTAATATAAAATATAGATTTTTTTTGGTTGGAATATTTAATGTTTCATATTTAAATATACAAATTTAAATTGTGATGATGAAAATAATAAAAATAATATATAATAATTAAATTACTGTTTTTAATTTTTGAATGTATATTTTTTATAAGCCGTTTAAAAAAATAAAGAAATAAAAAAGGTTTAGTTTTTTCATGCCTCTGTTCGTCACTAGACCTGTCTGTCCTGTCTGTCTTTCTCCACCTCTCTGTCTGTCTCCCTCTGTTTCTTTGCTCTGCTATCGATCGGTCAGCTCTGATGGAAATGTGCTTTTACTGGCTGCTGCTGGTGGAGACGGTTAAGGCTCTTGGATACTGTCAGACACTTTCGCAAAGGAATGAAGAAAAATGAGATGAATAGATTGGAGGGGCCAGAGGGAGGAGGGGGAGGGCTGATATCGGCTGCTCTGCCGCTTGCTGGCAGTCGTCAAAGAGCTAAATGAATACTGACATATTTATATTTATTTAAATTAAAGTTGTTGTGGCATGGTTAGTGTCAGGAGGATCTTATTTACATAGCAATTAGCAGCTTTATTAACCGCTTTTTCTGTTGATTAATATAATTAGCGTGTAGATAAGTGAATGAGAGTGTGTGGGGGATGTTTATAAAAAGGAAAAAAGACATCCTGATTAGCGAACTGTAACAATGAGGCAATCACTTGTTATACCGTTTTCTCATGGATAAGTGTTTCTCATTTCTCCAAGTACCTTTCTGTACCTAAAAGGAGATTGTTTTCAGTTTTACAATAGCTTATGCAATGGATTTTATGAGTTTCTGCACAGCCTGGATACATTAAACGCCTTTTAACAAAATGACCCATAATTGTCCTCCATGGCAGCTCTGTCTGACGTTCTGATGGATGTTGCTGTAGGTCTCTGCCTACAGACCTGTCCCTTCTGAGAGAACTTGTCTGCCCCCCAATCCCCTCCCGCCCCAGTCAAACACCGCCTCGCCCCTGAACATCCCTGCCCTTCCGCAGCTTGGTAACAATGGACATGCCAAGGTCTGCTATAGAATATGCATCAGTTCATCTCTTGCCCTGGTTGGTTGAAGAGCCAAGGGCTCATGAATATTTACATGACTGTTACAGAGCCACAGATGTTTCTTAACATTGTGAAAGGAAAAGTGAGGAAATCAGACTCTTTTCTAGTAATTAATTATTTTAAGCGAAGATAAATTGGTTATCATAATAACTGATTGCAGCAGCTGTAGTTTGAATGCAATCTGTCTCATTTAAGTTTTTGAGAGTCTGTTTGCAGAACTGTAATAATAATAAGTAAAAAAAAAAAACAAACTGTAATAAGTCTCGTCTAGTTGGCCGATAAAATGGTCAGCAGGTTTTTCTAGAGAATCTCCAGTGTCTCTGTATTGATTACCACAAGAAAGAAAACACTCGTAATGTCGTTCTTGCAATGCATCATTAGAGCCTTTCTGTAGCAAGCAGTATAAATCAACGATATTTGAAAATGTGTGCGCACAGGCTCAAATTGAATGTTGGAATACAATATATGTACAAAAAGACACAAAACATCTTTTATTCGGAAATGCAACAAAAGACATCAGATAGAAAGAAACGGTTTGTTAATAAACATTAGCTTAAAGGTGGGGTATGTCGTTTTTCAAAAGTTAGGCCGAGTAGCAAAACAAACTTTCAGCCAATCAACAGTAAGGGGCGTGTCTACTATTGATGCAGAGGAGAGAGTGTTCAGTGTACAGGATTGACATTAACCAAGCGAGTGAAAGAAAACCAAAGACTACAGATGAAAACCACTGGAACAAAAGAAGACTTATGATTAGTGGTAGGCCGATATATCGGCAAGGCCGATATTTGGCATTTTTCAAATATTATCTGATAAGTTTTTCTGGACTTTTATTTTGATGACATTGAGAAAGAAAGGGCCTCAGCACACAGTGCTTACGTTCTCCCTCTTGTTCGCCACCATTATTCAGTTCTGTCTTATACAGATATAAGTCTATCCTATAATCAGATAGAACAGTAACTGGGAAATACAATGTATACAAAAAGTATTATAATGATTGCTTTAATATTATTAATAATGGTAAAGCTAATAGTATTACAATTTGTCGTTCGCCATATATAATGTAAACAAATCTTTGAATGACTAACGAACATTTTAGTTTACAACTTGCAGACTACTCAATTCTACTTTAAGATCTTGTGAAGTGTATGCAGCATGTAAGTATAATAAGTATTTCTATTCAGACTATTTATTGAACCTATATATAGTTATGCAGTCTGATCTTTTTACTGTGGTCTTAAAGGAAAGCCTCTGTTACTGTGTAAGACTTTTCCCATCCTCTATATTGTTCTTTCAAGTTACTTCCTTCTGGTAGATGGTATAAAGTGCCAAGTATAAGGGCCAAGTATAAGAAGACCTTTATCCCAACCACAGATGGTATTTTAAAGAAGATCTTAAAATGCATCTAGGTATTAATTTTTGTATGTAATATGTTGCTGTTATTTGTAATGTTTGTTTTTATGAGCCTTTTGTCTAAAGACAATTTTCTACCCTTTGGGGATAGACAATACAGCTAGGAATTTGGAATTTGAATATATTCCGACTGTACTATTTATAATATATACTGTTTTATAGTACTACTGCTAGTAACATGTAGAAATCACATTAATGTGCGGTGTTTAACCTGTATACCCTTAAGTACAAAAACTCATGTGGCACGCTCTCTGCAGAGCTCTGCGACCTGATCCTGGATCAGATGAAAGCTCATTCGTTCATGCGTTACATTCTCACCCTGAGCCAGTAAGACAGGGAATTCCTCAGCTCTCATCTCCTGGGCCTCTCTGAAATATATCCAGTCTGGTCAGGCTGGATTACATCTTCTGTAACTCCATTTCAAATACAAATCATAAATGTGTTTCTCTTTGAGAAAGGTGAATTATTGATGTTTGAGCTGCAATCCCTGAAGAGAGTGAATGAGTTTTAGAGGAAGAGAAGCGAGGCTTTTCTCTCTCCACATATATACTTAATCTACATTTAATAGAAACTGCAGTAGGAATCCTCTGTGTACAGTATGTAATACAGTAACTTATTTATAGCTCATTTTATTATTATTTTGTACTAAACTTTTTGCTTTTATTTTGTACCATTATTATTAATTGTGTGTGTGCACCAGACAGACTCAAGTCCCAAACATATTCTAATGTTTAACAAATTTATTTTAAACCAGTTTTGTTAATTAGTTCATTTAGTTGAACTGATGTACAACTGTAAGTAAGGTGAGGTGCATGAAGAGTTGAACACACTGACAATGTAATATTTTATGTATATGAAGTAAAAGCGGTAATAAACAGCAGTGTAACACAAAAAAGAAACATTAAGACAAGTGAACTTCTGGAAGCATTTTAAAATGAGCAAGTCAATCAATTTTTCTTTTTTAGATTGTTTACAATATTGGAAAACTGGATTTCCTGACGCAACCTAGTACACACGTTCATGATCACTAAAATCCTCCTGAATATGTGGTTTCCCTGCTCAGAAATGAACATTTCTGCACCAACTCTGCTGAACACAGGCGACACTGAACGACAATGCTTCACAATTGATAATTGAAAGTTTCATGAAAGATTGTGAGTCACAGAAAGAGAGTTGACATTTTCAGAGTGCATGCGACTCAACTGTTCTAAGCAGTCTTTCAGAGCTTGCCTTTCTAAGAACACATTCATGTGAGTTTGCGTGGGTAATTCAAAGTTCTCACAGTCATGGAGAACCTATCAGTGTGAATTGAGTTATTAGTTCAAATTGGTAACACTACTCTAAAAATCTAGGTAGGCTTGCCTGTCTAATTATGTTCAGCTCTTTGTATTCTAGAAATGGCTTTTTGTAAATTGCAAAATGTTGAAAATGATTCAAAATCCTTCTTCAGTAATCATAAATGACCGAAGAGGTCATGCTTGAATCATGGAAATTCATTGGTCAAAAGGTGTGGAGATTTTAAGTGTTGTTGATCATACTGTCAGAATGTTTTCCTGGGCTTCCTTGCTTTCTCTTTTATTAATGCTGTAGTTTCTGGGATTTAATTATTCATAATTCCTGTCTCTTAGGTGTGTATAGAGTGTGATCCCACCTGTATTAATGTTTTTGCCCTTTTGCAAATGTTTTCTAACATTTTGCCATGTTTCAGCAGCTTTTACTCACGTGTGAGAAAGGCATCTTCTCTATCATTTAACTGCTGATAGCGGACATTTCTTCTTTATTTCTACTAAAGAAAGTCCACAGAGTCCAGTAGAGTTTCACTTCTCCTTTAAGAGCGATAAGAGCTCTGTCTGCCTCTTCAGCTTTCCTTTCAGGAGCAGAAGTGGTGTGTGTGTGTGAGAGTGAGAAGAGGTCCTTAACCTCCCATCAGATAGAGGCAGAGAGGCATTTCAGCAGTCCAGTGACAGACACTTTAGAAAAGACTTGCAGCGCTACACTGATTTCACCAGCTCAATGTGCATTACTGGTGTGTGACGCGTTTCTGATCTTCTCACAACCTCTCTGCTGTTGTGTGTGTGTGCTGGACAGTATACAGTGCGCTTAAACTCCATCAGCATGATTTAAGGTCTTCCGATGCTTGCTTGCAGGCAGATCTTTGAGTATAAATCATATTAATTCCTACAGGTAGATTGCTGATGTAGACTAGACTGGCCTGGTTTGGTGATATAATAATGATATATGTAATTTTTTTTTATATCAATTAATAGTGTCGCCTAAACTGGTATTATATGCAATATGGTTTGGTCTGATATCTTTACACTATATATGAACTACCATAGACTAGAGTCAATTGGTGGGATCTGATATGATCAAATATGGTACTGTATAGACTGGACTGGGCTGTTAAATTATGTATTGACTGATTTGGTCTGTGATATGATATGAATTACAGTTGACTAGTCTGGATTGATCTAATAGGGTTTGGTCTGATATGTGATTATTATATGAACTGCAGTACAATGGATTAGACTGGATTGATCTTATCTAATATATTGTATGATGTGATCTGGAGTGGTCTGGTATGGTACCATTAGACTAAACTTAATTGTCTGATTTAAAGTGGTCTGGTTTGATGCGTATAATGTCATAGACGGGACTGGTTTATTAGGGTATGATATGGTCTGACATATAAAGTGTGCTGGTAAAATAGGGTATAGTCCACTCTGATTTAGTCTAATGTGTGTATTAGACTGTGTGTGTAGACTGGACTAGTATAGCAGCGTATGCTATGGCCTGGTCTGCTGTTGTCTGATCTGCTTTGCTCTGAGAAAACAGCAGGCTCAGATTTGCTTGAAGCTTTAACCCATATTTTCAGAGAAATGTCTGTTCTCATTTCACCCATAATCAGACTGTTTAACCCTGGGTTGCTCCAGGTGGAAGATCGGTCCTGTACAGTAGCTCCATTTCTATGTGTGTACTGGTTGGCTGTGGGGCTTATGTGGGCGGAGCAGGTTTGACTCCTGCTGCTATGATATTTTAATACCTCTCTATTAAAGACACACCACGGCCCCTGTATGTGTGTGTGTTTCTAGCCATCGGCCTCATACTGGGGTCCCCCGCTGTTCTGGACAGTCTGTCTCTTATACTTAGACAACTCCTCATGTTACCTAGCGACCGTATCCAGGAGGCAGGCAGTGCACGGACACATGGACCGCTTTGTCTCCCCCTGAGACTGGCTCTGTCTCTCCCTCGCTTTCTTGTGTGTGTGTGTGAGTCATGAAGGGCAAATTACTATGGACACTGGTGTATGTCTGCAGGATTCTGTTTTTTTTTTTTAAGAATCCGCCTGCTTCATACAAAGGTTTCTTGTCATGCATTTGTCCCGTTGAGCAATACTCCACAGAAACTTATGATGAAAGTGTTTTTTATCAAAAGGTGCTGCTTGACATCTCTCTGGTCTTATTAATGTTTATACCATGTTTTATACATGGTGAGCTTAGATAATTAGATAATACGTCTTGACATTACTTGTTTTTCTTGTTTTTGTTTTGTGTACTTTGCTCCATGTATGTTCTTTGACTCATAAGTATAAGTATATTTTCTTATGTTTTTCAGGTAGAGGATGCCATGCTAATGTTTGACAAAACTACAAACAGACATAGAGGTAAGACCAATTAGATAATTCAAGTAATAATGCAAAAATATGATAGTATCCTCTAATGTTGTGCATGATGCACAAAGCAGTGCGAAAAAACATTTTCTGTCTATATAGTAAGAGTTGACATTTGTAATCATTACAAATGTGAGGATTGATGATGCAGTATACCTTGTGTCATGCCAATAAAGCATAGTGAAATATTAAATACAGTAACCTGTATTTACTTGAAAAAAGCAAGTACAGTACAGAAAAAGAGAGAGATCTAGAGAGTAAATATGTGTGATTTTTAGATTGCAGGAGTTCATATCCCTCACACACACACACACGTTCTTTCACACTACTGTCTCCTTTCTCTCTCATGTCCTTCATGCCCTCCAGGTGACTGTTAAACTGCTGTTAAAAGACGCTCTTTGTCCGCCTCCATTCTTTCTCCCCCCCTTTCCCTCTCTCTCTTTTCCTCTCTCTCTCCTTTCACTAAAGAGACTACAGCAGAATCTCTCTGGCATTTTCAGGCTGAAATGAGGATGATTGTGTTGGAAATTGAGCTCCAAAGCTCCATCAGTCCTGCTGCCCCAGTGCATTGTGGGAACGTGCATTGGCTCTCCTGTGGGCGCATGGATCAGGGATGTTATTCAGACATTGAAGGGGTTTTGTGGCAGGATTTCATGCTGTTAATTACAGATGTAATGGTGCGATTTTCATCAGGGCTCTGCTGGTTGCTTTTGTGAGCCGTTTGTGTGCTGTTACAGTGAATACCCAAAGGCCATACAGCCCTCGCTCTGCCAGAACACACACTGAGTTTGCAATAACATGCCGTCATGCAAACTAACTTTATAGCATGGTATTTTTTTTTTTTTAATTGTATATGATATCGTTCACATTGTGAAACAGTGAATGTTTCGGTAGGGTTGTTGTGTTTTTCATAAGAATACAGTCAGGGTTTTGGTTTAATGTTCAGCTACACTTAACAATAATCTTGAAGCTTGTGACGTGTGAAGAGATGTATTTTACCTGTGGAAACCAGACAGCCATTAATAACAAAGCATCCTTAAATAATGGGAGCTCTTATGTTTTTGAATACTGTACATATTCTGAGATTTATGCAAAAACCTGGAGACTTTTGCACTGGGGAAAATTAGTTTATGGATGGATGGAAAGATGCAATAGACATATGTAGATGTATATATAGATGTTTAGACAGATTCTGGATAGACAGATAAATAGGCAGATTTATGAATGGATAGATCAGACGGTTGGATAGAAAGACCATAGTGTATGGATAGATAGATGATTAGATAGTTGGTAAAAACTAAGTAAAGATAGTTGATTGTGAAAAAAGAGTGAAAATGGGATGAGATGAAATTTATTCTGACCAAAATGATTTCAATGCATATCACATAATTTTTACTTGCAAACTGTTAAATGAGAAGTTCGCGTGAGCATCTCTCTCTGGTCCTCTGTTTACTGCAGTAATTCACATATTCCAGCGTGGCATCTGAAACACTTGTGTAATCCAAACCCTCATTTTCCTGTCAAACACCCTGCTAGCGTCTGACAGAAGGTGGTTTTGACGTGATGTTGGTGAGAGGTGGTTTAGTCTTGGTTTTTATTTTGACTCTGCGTGTAGGAGGACAAGTTTTAAAGTGGTGCTGACAGAGAAAGCTCCGTTCCCATCATTCTGCATTAAATGTTATACACATTACCGTTTTCCTTTGCACCACTACTGCATTTGTTTCGAGCACATTTTTCTCAAAGAATTTTTTTTTCTCATCGCAATAAAAGACGCAGTAGCGTAGTCACACCTGTAATTCCCATGGCAGAGGTTCTGCTGCTTTTGCTCACTCAATTTCCCTGAATATAAAAGTCTGCCGGAATGATGAAAGCCGGTGTAACGTCACGGATGCTGATGGTCCTGCTCAACAGGCTTCCGAACGAGCATCTGATTACAGCTGGAACTTTGTGATTTTCAAATGATGTAAGTAAAAGTAACAGCGTCTCGGTTTGATCAACAGAGAGCATGAATTATGACTTTTATTGTTGAGCGGCATAGAGAAAAGAAAGGGGGAGAGAGAGAGAAGCAGGTGCTAGGCTGAGTTAGGAATTTTTGGCGGTGGACGAGGTTTTGTTTTGTGTGTGTTTCCTGGATGCTCCAGAGAACCGGATTGTTCCTGGAAGATGAACAGAAGGTTGTATTGTGTGTGTCTGAAATCTCCTTACCTGGATCGGCATTCCCTGGACTCAACACAGTCCCCAACCTGTGTGTGTGTGTGTGTGTGGCTGTCTGTTTGAGTCTGATAACTTTGTGGCATATTACAGTGTTTATTTGTGCATGAGTGCTTTGTTAGTTGTCATTGATATTCTGTTTTTCACTTGGACTGATTGTAGAGAACAAGACAGACAGATCCATAATCAAGAAATCAATTTTCTTTCTTTCTTTCTTTCTTTCTTTCTTTCTTTCTTTCTTTCTTTCTTTCTTTCTTTCTTTCTTTTTTATCAGACCTATTGAAATCATGCCATCAGTGCTACCTAAATCAAGTTAATAACGTTCATTAAAATTACTTTATTTAAATAATTTTTACTTCAATAAATATTACTGTATATTTTGCAAATTTTTTAATGAGCACAAAACATATTTTATAAAATCTTATTTAAAAAAGCAATAAAATAATTAAATGTTCCAAAATTGATATATTGCTTAAAAAAAAAATATATATATATATATATATATATATATGTGTGTGTGTGTGTGTGTGTATGTATATATATGTGTGTATATGTGTATATATATGTGTATATGTATATATATAACAACAATAATAAAACATTTTTAACAATGTATAAATTGAATGTGTGTTTTCAGATGGAAAACTATATATACGTGTGTGTGTGTGTGTGACGTCTGTTTTTTTTTTTTTTTCTCTTTTGTTTCAGGGTCTATATATATATATATATACACACACTGAAACAGAAGTGAGAAAATCATTCTTTAGTCAGGTTTACATCAACATATGAAGTATGTTTTGTATCTCTAACCAGTTCCTGTAGAGATCCAGTTACAATTGTACTGGTGGTGAAGAGATCTGACAGGAAGAGAGGCAGGCGGGTTGTGTCTGGGAGCTCGTCATCTCCTCTGAAAATGAAAATACTGCCTCTCAATTGTCATCGTATGCAACCTTTGACCTTTTAATCTCCTGGAGCTAATGTATGTGCTGTAAATATACAGACTTGTGGGTGGAAATCAAGAACCTTAACACAGGTCAAACTCTCTCAGATTGAGGCCAGCACTGAGGAATGCTGAGTCCACAGTGTGTTCGGTTTATCAAATACATCCTTGTGCAAACATATTACATTCCTGGCTTATTTTGAATGTGTGTGCAATATCTTCTAATAGCTTACTGACCTGTCCAATATGCCTTGTCAAATCCCTGTCCGCAAAAAATCCTGATATGCCATCAGAAAGATTTACTCTAGGTATACTTTGGAGGAAATACATTATATTAACAGACATAAATGCCATGGGCAGGCTTCGTGTTGATCTACACGTATGCAACCTGAGTTATGTTGGTAAGTGTAAGCCAGTGTATTTTGAGATATTTTTGACACATCCAGGAAATCTGCTCCCATTTTCTTGGTGAATTTCACATTGAGCAGCTTGGAATGTTTGCTCAAGAGGAAAAGATTCCTCTTCCTGCTCTGTTATTTTTCAACATGAGTTGGACTTCGGAAAAGTTAGTGGCTCTTAGATCATAGATTATTCTCCTGAAAGGTTTTGTCCAACACACTCTGTACTAAAGTGGCCAGCCTCAGCGTTGGAAGGTCATGAAATCATCCAGCTGTACACAGCTGCCCAATTCTAAATAACATTTGTCTGTTTTGAGTGCAAACCTATTTGTCTGTTGATCATGGAGTCTGTAAATATTAGGCAGTGAAAATGTGCATTTAGTCAGCGGGGAACTGTACTTATTAACAAGTGCTGGTAGCTTAGTGCAGCGAATCTTATAAATTTCTAATGCAGCGAGCATCACTAAACAGCTGTTTCCCTTCAGCAGCCAACCTCCTGTCAGCAACTGATTCCTTGACTTCTTTGGCAGTATTGCCCTTAAAATCATGCCAAAGATTCACACGAATGGAAGTCAACCAGAAGAAATATGAGAATCAAAAATATTTAGCTGTTATAAAGCTTGAAATAGAGCTGAGAAAATTGAGGCCAGTGTTGTATACCTTTATATAATATATTATATAAAGATTTACATCTATTTACTTGCCTATATTTGTATAATTTATATTCTAAATACATATATTAAATATATACACACGTAATATAAATACTATAGAAAATATATAACCTTTTATCTGAAATAAATACATGCTCTTCTGTCTATCCTATAACAATTAAGTGCATTTAATTTCTAAATTAATTAATTGGTAGTTTAATGTGTGTGTATTGATGTCAAATAAGGTAAGTGTGTTAGCTGCATTAAATAAATATATCTGTGGTAAATTTATATTTACTTTTATATTCGACAGCCCAGTTTGTCTAGTCGAAAATTCTCTTTTATTTTTATCGGTCTCTGAACAATAAATGAATGTTTAACAGACATCTCAATCCCACAAGAGGAGCTGGAAATCTCAGAGTAGTTCTGATAGAGCTGGATCGCTGTGGTTTTCAGTGAGACAGACGTGTCAGATGAATTTGAATCAGGAGGATTGGACAGCACTCATCAGCTCATCTGGACCTGATCTCTGACAGACAATTTCGATCAGATCCAAACGTCAGGAGTTTGGCTCACTCCATCAAGTAAAGCTCTACCATGCTGCTCAGAGCCATCAGACGATCGCTAACTAACAGACTTTCTCACATAGATGCCTAGATTTTACGTTTAGAACAGTCTTTTTTTTTGCCTAGGTATCTAATTCTGGATCCATAATTGCATCTTCAAACTAACTCTTTTGAAGGAGAGTTAACTCGCTCTTGTTGATAACAGTAATATTTAACGAAGATGAGCCGAGTGACAGGCTGTCAATCATTCTTACGTCTTATCTCTTATCGGCACAGTGATTGCTGTTGGCATGGCAATGGTGACGCGGCTCTAATTGAGCTGAACGTGAATCTGGTTTCTCCTGCGCGATTGCTTCTGTCGCACGCTTGTCAGGGGTTGGAATTAGATTGACGGGCTCATGGGCCTTATATATGCGTGTGTAGTCTCTGGGATCCCCTTTGGTGTCATTTACATTTTGACGAGGATGCTCTCCACTCGTCTGTTTCTCATGTAAGAGAGATTCAGAGAAAATCAATCATATTTTGCAAAGCGATATTGAGTCACAGCCACTATTAAACCCAGTGACGGAGAGGCGGAGACTCTCATGAATATTGAATGATGTTCTTGCTCGGGTGAGGAAGTTCAGCCAGTTTGTCCCATAAGCTGATCTCAGAGCAGCAGGGCATGTTTTACCATGTGTTCCGGAGTCAGTGTACTCGTCCACCCGTCTCTCTCTGAGCGTTTCCATCCTCTGTCTCTCATTGTGGCAGGAATCATGGCAGATCACAGAGACTCTTTGATTCATGTGTGTGATGTGAGAATGGAGAGGAAGAGGTCTTTGAAAGCAGGGAGGTCTCGGTTGCTGGGCTGTTCACTGCTGTCAGAGTTGAAGGAACAGCTTTTATATATATCTGCACTACCTTAACACACAAGCGCACACACAATATTCTCTTTTTCTCTCTCTGTAACACTTTTTTCCCCCCAAAGCGCTCCACCCCTCATATCTTCTAGAGGAGTGTTCCCAGGAGACTTTCTTTCCTCATCCCGGTTTCATCTTTTATTTCTGTAAATGTCACATCTCTTCTCTGTGCCTTTACAAAACCATTTTTTTGTCTTTTCTGCTCTGCTCCTTTGTTCTCATTTTTTTTTCTCTCTCCATCCATCCATTCCTTTGCAACTCATTTTCCCTTCTTTTGTGTGTGTGCGGATGTAGAATGACTCATTTCTCATGCACATAGTGAGAAACATCACACCTAAAAACAATAGACATAAACACAAGCATTCACTTACTGTTATATATTGATCTATCTCCCTATATATCCTTCTGTTGTTCCCGTTATATCATTTACACTCTTTATATATCGTTCTCTCTCTATGTTTTTCTCTCTACATTGTACCAAAATTCTCTGTACAGTATCTATCATAATATTTTCTTCACTTATTAATTATCTATCTGTCTGTCTATATATCTAATCTGTCTCTGTCTGTCTATATATCCATCTACAGTATCTGTCTGTCTGTCGTTCTATCGATCGTTCTATCTATCTCTGTCTGTTATTCTATCTATATATGATTTTGTTATTTCTCTGTATTTTTCTGTACTGTATACACTGTATCATTCTGTCATTCTCTCTCTCAAACTATAATTTCCCGTCTCTTTTATTTTTCAGTCATTCTGTCTAGCTTGTCTACTTGCAAAGTTTCATCAGTCATTTCAGACCGTTTGTGTTTCGTCATTATGCTTGAGAGTGGTTCATGCAGCAGTTGTTTAATCCAGATCTACTCGACAGGAAGCCTCTGGTCCTGGCGTTCAATAGACCATTGAAAAGCTGTAAAACTCTTCACAAGTACCTGAGACACTCTTTCGTTCTTGTTTCCTCTTTCTCACATGCTTGCACAATCTCTCTCTCTCTCTCTTTTTTTCTTTAGTAGACCATTTCCTCTTTCCCTCTCTCCTTCTCTCTTGCTCTAAGCTCTTGGGGCGGGCCAGCGTCCTTTCAGTCTTCAGATTTCATTTCAGGTCTTTTATCTCTAGAGGACAAAGCAGCCCACTGGCCCTTATCAGAGACACACACTTGCGTATAACACACACATACACACACACTCTCTCTCTTTGTCCAGAGAGAGCTGTCAAGAGCTGTTTGATGGACTGAAGGATGAAGACCTGCCTCTCCATCCTCCTCTTCAACAGATCTGTCACACACAAACACACACATCTACAGCCATGGGCAGGTTCTGCTCACCTGTAGGAGATCTGATTCTTTTAGTGCTCAGCGATGGTGAAACTGTCTTGAGTGATTTATGTCACAGCATTTTTTTTTTTTTTTTCATATTATAAGCTTTATCCTTTCATTTTTTATTTTTTTTTGTAAGCCCACTTACACAGTTAATAAAGGTTTCTCCTGTCAGAAGAGCCATAATTAACATTTTCAGGACAATTTCTTCTCTTTATGACCCTTAGAATAAAATAAGTCTACTGTATCTTTAAGACCTTTGAAAACAACCCATTACGATTGTTTATCCTGGATTAGTGTTTACCTGCAAATTTAATTTTCAGTTGGTTTTTTTTTTGTTTTTTGCAAAAGCTTTTTTTGATGTCATAACAACATTTGAACAATCTTTTGCAGTTTGCTGCAAAGGAAGGAAGAAAGGAAATTTGTTTGTTTGTTTATTTAGATTGTGTTATGGTCAACATATGCATGCTCTAAATAGGAAATTAACCCATTTTTGCACAAATATGTGCTTTTATGAATACCTGTCCTTACACCATAAATCACTATTAACATCTGAACGCGTGTGTGAGTGTGTGCACCATGTTCTGCCACACCAGCGACAGCTCATTACACACAGAGAGATTTTTTCATCCTGCGTGAATGTCATGGAGAGATGGATGCAGATCTCGCACACACACAGTTTCTATTTTTACACGGAGGGATTGGTCTGATAAGACGTCAATTGTTGGGCTCTCTGCGCCAAAAGCTTTCTTGCTGAAGCTGATAAAGATGTCCAGAGCCAAGAGTGACAACAGCACGTGGTTGGCATAGTAACAGGGGGTGTGTTTATATATGCATGTGTCTGAGAAAGTCAGCAGGTCAGGCTAATGAAGAGCCTCGTTAACAGGAGAGGAGATGATTAGGGCTTTTACACACAAACCCATCTGAAACAAAAGAGGTGGAGACAGAGTTTTTACGAGTATCAGGATGATTTCACAGGGCTGAAGTTAATGCTGTGTCGTTACTGCAATCTATTCACCGTTATTGCCTCTATAGTATCATATTAAGTATAGTTTTTGGTGTTAGTTTAAGTATCTGTTTCACAATGTGAAGCTCTCTTTGTGCTAATGGCAAGCTTTTTTAATTATATTTCTTATAAAATCAATGTTTTGCTTTGCTTTTACCAAGCTTTAAATAAAAACAAAAAATACAATTAATTTAGTTAATCTGTCAAATATTTAATGCAATACTATGCCATTACCACATTGTTATTTATCATACAAACATTTTTTTGTTTAATTTCAAGGAAAAATACATTTTTGTTTACACGTTTTAAGTCTCTGTTGAAATAGAAATATTTTGTAACAGGAAGGAAGGAAAAGTCTTGATTTTAATGCATTCTTGCTGAATAAAGTATTTATTTTTAAAGTATATAATAATTATTCTTTAATTATATGTTGATATCCATGATTTCTGATTACAAAAAAATACTGAATATTGCAACACAGTTATGTGCAAAATTTCTAGCTAATATTTAACAGTTAAGCAGAGTTACACCAATGTTTGTGTCTACTGTACATGGCTTGGTGGTTTCAGCCAGCTCTTGATTCTATTTTGTGTTACATGCATAGCCTTATATTTTGTACTGTATAACACATTAACGCACGTACCTCTCTCTCTCTCTCTCTCTCTCTCTCTCACCTCTTCAAAATTCCCTGTTTCTCCCACTAATTACACATTCAGAATTAATTAGCAGAAATGTCCCTCTTGAGTGCTAATTGTTGAACCTGAGAGGCAGCGTGCAGCTTTGGACTTGTTCAGCGTTTTCACCTGGCTGTAATTTAGCTCAAAGTGCTCTGTGTGTGTGTGTGTGTGTGTGTGTGTGTGTGCGCGCGTGAGGATCTCAGGACAGGATCCTTGCAGGTTTGTTTGTTTGTTTTCTTTATTTGTCTCTGAAGAATCCAACCCTTAATTTGCCAATTTGTTTGTGTTTTTTTTTATCTCAGCACCCCAGAAGCCTTAAAAATTAGTGTTGAGATTTATTAATCTGCACATTTCTGCATGGACCAGAGAACAGAATCTCACACATCTTAAAATAACAGTTTTTGCAGTGGCACTACCGGACTACAGTGTTACTACAGTGTAATTAAACAACTAAGTACTGAGTAATATTAGTTAACCACACTATATGGTTAGGATTAGGGTTTGACTTGGGGTTACTTGCATGTAGTTACTTATCCTTTATTGTTATTATACATGTAACGTATAACAAGGAAACCTTAAAATAAAGTTTTTTTAAAAACATGATAAGTAATATTTTTGATCAAACAATGATGCATTAAATTGCTCAGAATGACAGTAAATACATTAAAATGTTGCACTTTAAATCCTGCAATCCTGAAAATGTGACTCGCACAAATATTAAGCATCACATATGTTTTTAACTTATAAAATATAATATTTAATAAATGTTTTGAAGCACCAGAACAGCAAAAAAATCTGAAAATTCATGAGAGGAAAAACCTTTTTAAAATATTTTGTAATATATATATTGTAATAAATTAATGAAAAATATATAATTTTTCCTGTGTCTTTAACATTTGTTTGAGAAACATGGCCCGGTGAATCTTTGAAGGTGGTGTGGAATGGACCAGTGAGAGATTTATTTATTTATTCCTGTCTTCTCTTCCAGTGAAGAAAAGAGTGTGATCCCTGACAGAGTTGGCATTTAAAGCCCACACACACGCACACACACACAGGGACTGAAGACACTCGAGTGATCTCACATTTCCATCTCTCACACCGCTGATCTCTCACTGTCAGTAATGTGCTTCATAAGAGACTGAAGCAAACTTTCAGACTGAACATGAATATCTTGCTCAGCCTCTCGTACTTCGCAACAGGCTTTAGTTATTTTTCATGATTATGAGAAAACATTGTATTGTTTGGCTCTCGTGTTGTTTACACATGAAAGGCATTCTGAGGCCATATTTTGTGAATACCTGTGATGTACTGACTAATCTGGCTGTGTGAGAGGCAGATCGGTTTAAACGAATAAAATAGACTTTATGTAAGAGAGACGGAGCTTTGTAGCGGAGTTAATTCCTCCTGGCCGCATCCCAGACGCTCTGCTGAGCGGCACGCTGGAGCACCTCCCAATTCCAGGCCTTCGCATTTTGATTAATTTAACGAATTATACCAATTACACTCCACCAGGGATCCGAATAAACCCAGTGAGCTGGGAATTCAAACAACCAGTGGCGTCCCATCGGTCTCCTAGGCTAGTTCCTCTCAGCTCTGGTCATCCGAAATAGAATTAATTTTGCTTTTCTTGCTCTAATCGTCGACATTGTTTAGGACGAGACGGACTCATGTAAACTAATGACTCTTAAATACTATCGCTTCCTTTTATCTGTGTCAGAGGTTCATCTCGGCGTCTTCCTTGAACAAACACGAGTGCAGCGCCGATATTCTTGATTACAGATGAACTGATCCATTGTGTGCCTTTTAAAAGCTACGGTGCGCACACATACACACACGCAGAGTGTAGTCTGAGTGCCCACCAAAAGCCTAATTAAGTTTAATCAATGCTACTTTATGTTGAGCTCGCATGCGATTCACTTTAAATGTTCAGCGCCGTCTGATTCATCTGGAGGGCTGCTCCTGCTCAGTGCTTTTCAAAAGCACCATTGAAATTCTAATGCAATTACAGAAAGACTGAATGCACAGATGGAGTATTCTGCTCTTCCTTAGTTTTTCCTCTCCTATTTTCTCCACTTCCCTATTTCTCATTTTTTTCTCCACTTGTCTTAACCTTTGTTATTCTCCCATCATCTTTTCTCAGCTGTCTCTTTTCTCCATTGTCGCATCATCTCAGATTCCCTTCTTTTTGTCTTTCTTTTCTTGAGTTTTTTTTTGCCAGCTCTTTTTAATCTCTTCTCTCATTGTTTTTTCTCCTCTCATTCTCCACTCTTTTATTCTCATCACTTCTTCCCTTGTCTCATTCTGTTGTCTGCAGTCTTTCCAATTTCTCCTCACTTCTCTTCTTTCCTCTCACTCTCATTTTCTGCTCTTCATCTGCTCTTCTTTTCCACTCCCTTCAACTATCCTCTTGTTCTCCTGTCCTATCTTCTCTCTTCTCTCCTCATTTTCTCTTTTCATTTCTTCATACACAAGCCTCCAATTCTCTCCTCTCATTCTCTGTTATGCTTTCCTCTTTCTAATGCTCTTCGCAGCCTCTAAACTATCCTACATTTTCCCCAACCAGTCTGTTTCTCTAATCTGGAGTCAATCCTCTTTTTGCTCATCATCTCCCTTCTATTTATCCGTTAATTTATTACACATTGTGTTCTGTTTAAATCAGCCTCTCATCTCCGATGAATAAACATGTTGGATATCTGTAGCTGCCGGCGACCTTCACAAAAGCTGGGTATTCAAAAGAGACTCCAGTCCAAAAAGAACCTCATCAGAACTCTGAATGTGCATTTGGCGAGGAGCCCGACCATTCCACGGTCCTTTAATGATGCCCATCTTCGTCTTTGTGCTGTAGAGGAACGGCAGTGTCAGATGGGGAATCTGTGGGGTCTGGGACATGTGCAGCAGGGGGTTTTGCTCTCAGGAGAGTCAATCTTGTAGAATCGGAGTTGGAAATCAAAGGCACATCATGCAGCAGGGGAAAAATGGCATTTTCATAAACACGTTTGACTTTGAGCTAGTCTAAAAGCAGACACATTCACATCCTCCACTTTCTACCTCGCATTCACATTTAAACATTTGCTTTTGGTGTCTGTTTACAGAGCTGCTACTGAGGTATCATAGCTACTTCTTTCCCTCATTTTCATTTCCTTTTTCTCTTGCGCTCATGATCTTGGGAAGGGGACTCAAATGAGAGGTAGGGCCGTGTGTGTCTGGAAGTAGGACACAGGAATAGATGGCCTGTGCTGTTAGCTGACCTACATTGAGACACAGACAAAATAGTTACCCAGCATTCTGTGAGACACTTCACCTGCAGAACATAAAAGCATTTGCATTTTGCTTTTGCATTTATGACCCAAACAGTAGCTTTCTTACCAAAATAATTTGTAAATCCCTTGCACACCTATACATACACACAACCTATGGCAAGTGCATTTTATTTTCATTTAGTGTAAGGAATATTTGTTTTGTATTTGGTGTAAATTTGCATCACTATGGAGTGCTACTGTATGAAAGGATGTAAGAACGTTACACACAAAACTTAGCATAGTGTACAATATTTTTCTATAAAAATCGAGCTCAGACCTATTCAGACTGGCCAAAAAGTGATGGTAGTGAAAAAGAACCAATTTCTCTCCAAGATTTGAAAGTGGTCTTTTATATCTTTTTGGTCCACTTTAGTTTAGTTTTTTCTTTTTTAACATTAAATGTTGTTGTTCACTACGTTTTGATTTCAACTGTATGCTTGGAGGCAAATATAAGCTGATTGTGTCAGATTAATTTTGTTTTCAAAAAAATTGTATTAATATTATTTTTTGAATCTACTCTCAGCCTTGGTCTACATCCCTTCATATGTGTTAGCGCTATATCTGTACATTTCATAACCTTTATACGGTGTTGCAATATGGCCTGGTTAAACCCTTAAGCTTTTATTTGCACAGAGCACTTGAAAGACATTTGAAAGTGTTTCTAATATGCTTATTCTGTAATTTGCATAGAATAAGTGTCTCATTTTTTTCTTTGTTGTATGTCATTGTTTTCTGTATACAGTAAAGGACATCTGGCCAAAATATTTGGCATTTGAAGGTGAAAGTAACACTGCACATTGTAAAGCAATCTGACAGTATGGAAAACAAAGATGAACTGTAATCATTCAATTATTAGGATATTTGCGAGCAGGTGGCCACACACCCAAGCACACATTTCCTGAGAGCAAAGCATACAGTAAATAAAACTAGTGAAGCAGCTAGGCTACTAAATTGAGTAGTTAATCCCATTATTCATGTTTCACATTGATTTTGGACATCATATACTTACGTACACTGAAACATTGCTCAAAAAAAGCATCAGGGTGTGGAACAGGACAATGTTTTGTTCGCGTGTGAGGGTTTGTGTGTATGTGTTGAGTAAACTTCTCTGGAAGCCGTTATTTATCTATGTTCTGATCTGAGCTGATGCAGCTATCCTCTTTTAATGGCTTGGATTCACTAGAGGGTTTTCAGGTGAAAAAACACCCAAGTTTTTGTCCCTCTCTCTCCATCTCTTTCTCTCCTTTTAATTGGCTGTAGGTGCCACAGGTCTAAGCACACGGCCAAAAGCACAGTTAATACTCTTAGGCTGTGAAGGGTTAGAGGAGCTCATTGCAGAGGATTCCTCAGAAAACATCGCAGGGATTTATTTGAGCACCATTGCTTTGATTTGTGCTTTTGTTTTTATTAATGAAACAGTAGCTACATGCCAGAGTAACAACACTGATAAATCATCTGACTCTCTCTCTCTTTCTCGAAGTAATTGGTCTCTTTCGACATCCTCAGACAAAACACTCGTTACGTCAGCGTTTTGTTCTGAATGGAGCTGTCTGCCGCCACGTTATTAATTTATATCTGCTGCAGTTTTCTGCTCCTCCTCAGAAGATGCTCACTCTGTTTTCGTCTTGGTTATTTCCTGCAGTGTTGTGACTGCCTGTCTTCTGGATTAGATTGACAGAGAGGGTCATGGGTGTTGTTTAGCAGCACATGTCAATCTGATTCACGTGTAGGTCATGTATCTTCTGACCTGCAGGTGACCACCGCTGTTTGCTAATTCTGAACTCTGGACAGGACTAGGACCAGGCTCTCTCTGATTGGTTGTACAGCAGGCTATTGGTGTGAATAGGTTTTGAAGGTTTATCCAGATATCATATTTAATAGTGCATACTGATTTACAAGTAGAATTTATATGACTTTTTAAGTCATTATTAGGTTACTGTAGAGTACAGTATTTGGTCTGTAGGCAGAAGACAGTAGTTGCTTCTGAATGAATCAGTTGAGAAAATCATTTAGCAATTCATTCATAGAATCAATCATTTGTTTTGTTTCTGAATAGATCATTGTTTTTAAACAAATCTGAATATATTTCAGCCGAGTCAATTGACATTCATTGATCTTCCTAAAACAGTAGGTGGAATTCTCCCAGATAACCTACTTCTGTTTTAAAGTGCGCAAACCTATTCGAAGAAAGGCAATCACGTGTTTAGTTCCTGAGTGAGTCATTCAGTGATTGAATGAGTGAGTGGTTTATTGACTAAGACTTGTTTAATTCTGTGTTTGAATGATTAGTTTGTGAATGATTCACTGTTTAACTCCTTGATGGTTTAGTAACTCGCTCATAAGTACTCACTCGTTTTGTTCCTGAGTGAATCTGTGTTGGTGAGCAAATCAATTGTGCAAATGATTCACTCATTCACTTCTTGAGTGAGTCACAAAAGGAGCAATCGTATTCAAAGATTTGACTTAAAGGGAGATTACTTGATTGTATATTGTTTTGATGCCACAATTCACTTTTAGCATTTAATTGTTTTACTTTTAATTTAGACAACTTTATAATAAATGGCAGTCATTTTGCATTTGGTTTTACGTTAGAAGGAGATGCAAAGTGGACCAGACTTGAAGTGTGGCTTTGTAAGACACTGCATACAGTATCTCAAATGTCCTTGTACATTAGTGTGTGGGGTTCGAAAAGCAACCCAACACCAGTTCTGCTCTGTCCTCAGTGCTGTTGACCCCTCAGTCCTGCAGTATGACCTCCATGATTCCTGCTGCGCTCACCCCTCCAGGGCCTCTTCAGCACAGCAGATGGCTAAAGCACCAGCCATCCACGGTTATTAAGACCAACAGTGTCCCTGCGGCTCTGAGGACAATCAACACCTCTCTCTCTTTCTCTTCACAACTTTCTCTTCACCTTAGACAATCTGCTTTGACTCCAGCACTCCGTGTCCGCTGGCGCAGGTGGTAAGAGGTGTTAGCAGCCGTTTTCAGAGCACCGCTTCGACTAAAACACATCTCACACTTGCTATCCGAGAGCAATCAGCCCACGTTCGTCTTCCTCTCTCGGGTTACCAGGTTTCCTCCTCGCCACACAGCGCTAAATCCATTAAAATGCGAAATCAATGAGACATTAAGTGATCTTTGCATAAAAGCAGATTGTGCTGGCGGCGGTTAGACGTATTTAAAGTAGAGCACATCAGAGAGAAAGTTCCAGAAGACCATAATTTGCTCGCATAAGATGAGGCAGAGTGAAAGCAGCAGCAGTTAAAGTTCATGCGCTGTCAGACTCCATTTGAAAACGTCGACTCTCTCCCTCTCCCTCATCTGGGGATTTTTAAATTGAGCTTAATGTGAAACAGCCCCCCAAAAACATTTACAGAAACACACATAAGTTGGCCAGTGTGCTCATTAAGATACAAAAAAGCTGACATCTGTTAAAGCACATCAGAGTGATGCTCAAAAATACACACTCGACATGGCTAATAGCAAGAGTTTAGTGTAAGTATAAGTATAGTCAGATTGTGGAGAGAAATCTAATAAACATGCTATGGAGGTATGGAGATCCATTACACACACAGGACGGTCTGTCTTATATTACACTGCATGGGGAGAAATCATTAGCATCCTGTTGGAAACATGTGGTGGGCCGTGTCCTCTGTCCTGTAATAAGAGCTACTTAAACCAAAATGACCACAGTCGCAGTTCTTGTAAATAACAAAGTAACATCAGACATTGTAAATGCTACAAATGAATCTCAACATTACAATGTAAGGTATAACATGTGTATTCATTTTGAGATCTGCTAAAGATGATGTTTTATTAAATTTGAGAGTTAGATGGCATCTAAATGTAAAGCAAAAATTGCACACACACACAAAATGAAAGCATACAAATAAGCATTTTAATAATATATAGGCTAAGTAGTATCAAGATGCTATTAAAATAAGTATTATATATCTGATATTGGCTAATATATCCATTATGGTCTGCTACAATCAATTTAGAGGATATCATAAAAGTTATGTATCATGCACATCTGTAAATGACAGCAAAGATACAATTGGTAAGTGCTTGTAGAATTTGGGATCACAAATTCCAAGTGAGAATTAGTGTTAGGGTTGTCCTGTTTACTTACTCTAAACACTTGATATCTTACTAATATTTGGTGTTGAAAGCATGTTTGTTATTTCAGCAGAGCAATGATAATCTGTGCACTTCACTCATAGAAATAAAGCCAGCCAGTCAGGTTTGAGTTGGTCATATTTAGGTTTCTTTTAATGCACAAACTGGATCAGATGATCAAAATCTAAAACTAGCTTCTGCTTGTTTAACACTAGAGAGGCTTGTCTTGTTTGGTCCCGTAGCAGGATGAGTTTGCATCATCATTAAGTAAAACAGAGACATCAGCCTCAATTCTTTTCCAGATTCTCTCGCATCTGTCTGAGCGAATGAAGCTCTGGGAGCCGCCACACCAGGGAAGGGAGAGAACGCCACACTCAGCTGAGATGAGCATATGTTTCTTCTCTAAAGTGTTGGCTCTTCAGGGTGTGCTGAGACTTGGACGACTCTGTGCTGTGTGTGTACGTGCGCGCGAGCGCTCGATCGTGTGCGAAAACGAGTGGGTGTTTTGTTAACACAGAGGTCAGACTGTCCCAGAGTTATCACAGCACTGCCCCCTTCAGACTCTTGGTGGAATCGCAGGATGCCATGAAACCCGGGAGCTTGTCCAGATTTAGCAGTGCCTGGGTGTTGTGGTCACACTGTGACGTAAGAGTTCTCTAGAGAGTGCAGGTGTATGTGTTTCTCCGTCTGAAATCTGCAGTGACAAATGGCTCCTGATGGCTGATTTGTCGGCGGTCTTTTCTTCTTCATTTTCAAGATCACCCTCCAGGCAACACACACATACCTCTGCTCTCAATATTAGCAAACTGACAAAAGCTGCTACTACAAGAACAGAGAGATAGATGATCAGACCAAAAGCAATTTGGAAATTTTAAGTGACATGAGCGAAAGTTCAGCTTTATGCAAATGAGCAATGACGTGTGCGATCTGTTTCTTTTAAAGGTGCATACTGCAGTGCAACCAACGCTATGACTTCAGGCGAATCTATGATTGGCTAACCTCTTTGCATATTAAATGGGCTATAAATGGTTATCAAACTCTATTGCAGTCCTGTGTTATGAGTGTGTGTCCTCTGTTTCTCTCAGAGCAGTGTGTGTTTGTATCGCATGGTCTGTTATCTCCTCATATCACTGGAAAGTCCACATGCTGCTACAGTCTGCTGTGCTTGACCTTTGCCCTCACGCTTTTATTCTGATGCCCAGCTGACCGCTGGAGGAGAGAATAGCCCTGCCTAGATCTTTCATCTTTTAAAAGGTGAAGATAAGAATTAGGGTCAGGACAACATACAGCACTGCCTTTGGAAAAATGACTCCGTTTTCTTGTGTGGAAGGCAGGAGATTTGGGGTTGTTTCCTTCTGTAGGACATACAAAACAGCTCTGTTTCTTAGGAACGGGAAAAAAAAACATTTTAAAGCTCAGAGCATTTGATGTTGTGCTCACTACATCAGGTTTTTAAAATCTGTATCTATGTATCTAAAGCAATTGTATAAAAATAGTGTTTGTTGTTTAACTTTTATTGATCATTTTTATTTATAGTCATCAGTCAGTTTAGAAATGGCATGTTTCATAACTCTTAACAGTGGTGTAGGTGTGAAAGTGTATAGTATGAAGAAAGCACATGACTCATTAAAGGTCTGCCTGATCTGGGCTAGACCACACAGATACACAAACAGCAGCCATTAGCAGCATCTGACCACACTTTATGCAGTCTCATTCAATCAATCCTCCGCTTTTCTGCGAGTCTCTCTAGCACACAGCTCTTGTGAGATGATCAGAATAGTGTTTGTGTGCGTTGTGCGACTGAAAGAGCATTTTCTCTTTATAAACAAACAGTGAGTAAAGTGTTTATCTTCCTCTCTGGTTGTTTTTCTTTGTGTTCTCACCATTGGCCTCCTCTTAACACCCAGGAATAGAAAATCATTTCCCCTCGTGAGTCGCATATTCGGCAGCAGAGAAAAGCGTTTCTCTTTCTCTCATTATAAAAAAAGCACATCCAAATCCTTGTTAAGCCTGGATGAGCTGAAAGGGTTAAACTTCTTATTTCATAAATATGAAGAAAAAAGACAATCCCACGGTCAGAGATGGATTCAGGGATATCCGGCCCTGCATTTACATTAAAACGGGAGCTTGTTATACGGTGAAATTTCAATGAAGGCACCGCAGAACGCATTTAATGAAATTCAGATGTGGCTCTATGAATCTCATTAACAGTCTTTGTGCTTTTCTGCTGTCCGTTTTCCCCCTCGTCTTCCCGGTCGTCAGAGAGATTTCATCAGCGCTTGGCTTTCAAGAAGACAATGTCCGTTCAGATCTGAACTCCCCACGCTGAGTTCAAAAGACACACGACTGACTCTTCCTCTGTTTCTGTCTCTGTTTCTGCAGGCTTTGGCTTCGTAACGTTCGAGAATGAAGACATTGTAGAGAAAGTCTGTGAAATTCATTTTCACGAAATCAATAATAAAATGGTAAGTGCTTTGCCCATTTTCAATTTCTGTTGGTGATTGAGGGATTAATATTTTATTTCCCATTTAGCAGAATCCTAACAGCATGCGGTTGTAAGCGCTGCGAGTGTGTGTTAACAGTGTAAAGTGTTGGGCAGTGGCCAGAAAGCGTGAAATTGTGTGTGTGCATGTGTGTGTGAAAACATTTTGATCAGTCAACAAGAGTCAGAAACTTTCCCCTCTCTCCTTCGTTTATAAATGCCTGCCTCATGACTGATGGGGCTAAAAAGAGAGAAGAGCGAGAGGGAGAGAGGTAACTGGCACACATTGAGTTCATTAAATCAGGATTATCACCCCACAGGCCGGCCAGTATTGGGCAGAACCAGCAGATGGGCTGCCAGTGTTAGCTTTCAGATTGCAAATAGATGTTTTTCCCTTGAAATTAGATGGGAAATGCCTAGTCTCAGCCTCACACCTCAGCTACCCATAGACTGTATATGCAACATCTGATGTGCGTCTCATAATCGCTGGGTTTGTCTGGTTCAAATTTGAAAGAGATTACATAAATATCCAGTATTTTTATATACTTTATGAAGAGCTTTACTTTTACCCACCTTAAATGTCACATAAGATCACAATATTACAGATATTCCTGACTATGTGAAGACATTTAAGAACTTTCGTAAACAATTTCATTATTATTAAATATTTCATTATTAGTATTTTTCTATTATTAAGCTAAAAAACATAAGTATTAAATATAAATCTTTAAAATGATCTTTATAAGTTTAATATTTTTATCATTTTTAAAGACATTTATAAAAGTATGGTATAAAAGATTTCTATCTTAAATTAATGCTGTTTGTTCTGAAGTTTCTTATCATACAGTAAGTTCAAAGCTGTGCAATTATAAACCCTGTTCATTGCAATCAAACTAAAATGACCACACCTGTTGTATTGAGCACATTAGACTTTTTATTCAACTTTCAGTATTCAAACTAAAGTATCAAGTATTCATTCAAGCCATGTTTTTTGGTTTTTCTTATGTATTATGTATGTTTAATCGCAAAAGCCATGCACAACTTTACTCTCGCCGTCATGTTCCCTCCACATCTGTTGTGAAGTATTGCATTGACCGTTGTGGTTTATACCATCCATTTACCTGCTCTCGGGTGACAGTCCGCCTCCATTCTCTGAGTAGGACATTTTTGTCGTTTTCTCCTGTTCATTTGGTATCTTTGTTCATCGCCATTGTTACGCAGCCAGCACTAGTCCGCGCTCACGCCCTCAAATCGAACTGCCGTCTCCCTCCGATTCGTGGGTGATGTAAGGGTTAGGTGCATTCAGTAATGTAAAAATCATTGCAAAATGCAAAAACCTGACATGAACTTTAAGATTAATTATTCGAGGCAGAGGGTTTTGCCTTGATTAATTTTTTGTTTTAGTTTAATTTTTTTGAGTTATTTAAGTTACTTGAGGAATCGTTTCAGCCCTAATTGATAATAATATTAGCATATTAGAATGATTTCTATAGGGTCATATGACACTGAAGACTGGGGTAATGACTGAAATAAATGTCATAGTACATCATCACAGTTTTACAGTCCATGTGACATCAGATGCTCAGCTTCAGTTTTGCAATATTGCAAGAATCCTTTTTTGTGCAAAGAAAACTAAAATAACATAATTTACTTAACTGAAATTATCCCAGGTCCACAATAGTTGTATTGCTGTCTATGGAGGGTCAGATGGTTCTCTGATTTCATCCAAAAATATCTTAATTTGTGTTCAGAAGATGAACAAATGTCTTGGGGTTTGTGCTCATGGGTTTGCCATATGTATTGTGCGATACGTATTGCTCATCTTGTCAGTAAATACGGTTCTGTAATCAGCGGTAAATTCCATCAGGTGCGTGATCTTGCATTGAGCTGCATTTACTACGCAGAGCAGTTATTCATTGAGGAGCTGCGCAAATTTGGGTTCATTATCAGCGTGATTTTGCGCAGCTCGTCGGTGAATAACGGCTCTGTGTAGTAAATGCGGCTGATGATTATCATACAGCCCTATCCAAAATACTTCCATATTACCGACGTTGCATTTCTTTTTGCAACCAAATCTTCAATTTCTGCGCTTTTCTCCAGTCTCCACACTCATTTCGCCATGCGCATGCAGAGATTAGTAGGTGAAGCAATGTGTACTTTGAAGTTTTTAAAGCACCCTTAAATATGAGTTAATTACAGATGGTGGACAACCAGAATGAAGCTTTTACTGCCACTTCCACCGACGCCGCGGCACAGTAGAGTGCACTTGCAGCTGTTGAACACTTTAAAGCATGTTTCAGCAAATAGCTGTCAGCTTTGCCTCGCTGATGTGTTATTTTTGACTGCAGCAGTCAGCAGAAAATGAAAGAAAAGAAAAAAAGCTGTTAATATGTAAGATAATATTCACAAATTGCAATTTAGTAGTCTACTTTTGAAGTTATTTGTGTTTCTTAGAAAGAAAATGTAAAAGGTTTAGGCTACTTTGCATCGGAACATTGAAAGTGGTAGCCTGTTTTAGTAGTCTAGGAAACATACATGAATGTGTGAAATGAAAATACTCTTCTTATTAATATTCGTTACAAGTATGTTTTTTATAAATATTTTTAAATTCATTTGATTAAAACAGCAAAAGCGTATATTTGTGTGACGCACAGACTTCATTACCTGTGCTTTATTATTTAAAAATACTCGAGGAAAGATCTACACTTCTTCAGAAAGTACTGCGTGTTTTATGAATTCTTTCCTTTATTTTAGTATAACGTGAGGCACTGTATTTCACTCCCATTTTTAAGACAGGACTAAAATAAGAAACAAATAAGTTAAACCTGCCACAATTTAGCTAACATATCGAAACAAATTGCATTGCGACCAAAAACACATTAGTTTATAATTATTATAATTTTTTATTTTTTCCATAACTATTAAGCCACTTCTGCCTGTGCATTCTGGAAAACTTACGAGGGCTCAGGCACGGAATATATTCAGACTCATTCATTGCGGTTAGTTGCATAATATGACTTACATGAACATATAGAAACTAGGAAAATCTTTAGTGTGCAGCAGCGCTATTAAACACCTTCTAAACATCTCAGTTTAAAAGCATTTAAGGAATTACGATGCACGTCCTCACTGACTCGTCCTCTCGCAGTTAAGGATACAGCAAGTGAATCCACCGCGCCATGATTTCACAGAGGAAACATTTACTAACAAGCACGTTTTTCTATATGAAGTCTCCCTAAACGTTGTATTTAATGATGGACATTTAAATTGATGTCATAGGCTATTTTGTTTTCCTGAAAAAATGAAAGTGATTGCGTCCTTCATCCTCCGCGTCCTGCTCTGTGCACTTCAGCATCTCTGCACAAACATATCCCACATTTATTATTATAGCGTATTTTTTACATCTTAACATTGTTATAGGCTTGAACTGTTTTAGTGGGCACATCTAGAGTTTTAATTTAGACAAGTCGTGATGGTTTGAGAAGGCCAAAGTGATCAAACACTTTCTGATCGGCTGCTGATGGCTGCTTGGTCTTTAAAAAAACAAAAATTTGCATTTAATGAACAAAAAATACTCCAAACATTTTTCTAAATTAACTTAATAAACAAACAAAATGAAATATAATAATTTTGACATTAAACACAAAACTGAACTATTTTAATTAAATTTTCTTTGCGTGCTGATTAATGTCCTCCTATAGACAGCTTCTTATCGTTTTATTTTGTTATTGCATCACTCATAGCTTTTAAGTTTAAAATAGAGTTTTTTGAAGATGTATGTAACTGCAATCATTAGCTGTGATTAGCTGTAAAGCCTTGTCTCTTGTCAAAAGGCTCAAGACGACCGAAGATCGGATTGGATGAACACTGCTGACCGTTCATATGAATGAGAGCGCAATCGCCCTGCTCCCGTGTGAATGATGAGAGATTAACACCTCTATCAAACGTTCACCCCCCAGCTAGAATCAGATCAGTTAGGCCTGTGGATTTTGGCAAACTTAACACTTGTGTTTGAGCGTGGAATATAAAGCTCATTTAAATAAACTATAAACTTGAAATTAGTTGAACAGTGACTGAATGAATGACGATATACAGTAGTAACTAAAAATCTATGATTTTCATTTTTCAACTTAAATACACCATCATTTTATTGATAAAAATGTGTATGAACCCTGATAACAAAGAGTCAGTTTCTTTGTCTTTTGCAGAGCTGCCGCCTCTTGAGGGAAAAAAAACAAGCTCTGTATGCCAAAAATAACAAAAGCCAAACCAATGGGGACATTTGTCCTAAAACACTTTGGCAAAACCTGCTGTACAACTTTTAGCTGAGCTATCTGTGTTAACGAGGTAGATTCACACTTTCATTCACACCACAACAGAGTCCATTCCTCAAGACAGACGCACTCTTTATTCATCTCCCTTCACAATAATATTAATAATACAAGAGACGCCCGTCTGCCAGAGAGACAAAACTACAGCTTATTTCTATTTTGCAGCGCTGTAGTTCTGAAGACTGAAGTTGTCATTCAGTAATGCATTTATAACTGCACGCGGCGCCAGCAGATCATCTGATTTTTTTTCCTTTTTAAAAGTGGAAAGGCTTACAGTAATTCTTCAAGAATAAGACATTAGTTAAATCTACAATAAATATTTGTTTTATTAGTGTACATTAACTTCTAAAACGATTCTCTAGAATCTTTGTGGTCATAGTAGTAGTTACTATTCTTTTTGGCAGAATTATTATTTATTATTATAGTTTACTTAATTATTTCCTGGAATTTCTATCACCATAGTCCCTGAACATAAAATATGAATACCTTGTAAATGCAGGAAACGGGATATATTTTCCCAAAACGGCTTACATTACTCCTTCAAGAATAAGACATTATTCGAATCTCTTTTAAATATTTATTTTATTTGTATGTATATGAAGCTGCTGTTTTTTATTTCATTCATTTTGTTAATTTATTATTTCGATAGAAAAATATATTTGGAATATGAGCCTACGCATTTCTTGCGCGGGGCGCCGGCAGATCACTTGATTTTCTCTAATAAAAGTGGAGACGGCTTACAATACTCGCTCAAGAATAAGACATTATTTAAAACTATTCTAAATATTTATTTTATTTGTGTACATTCACAATAAAAACAGCTAAACAAAGGAAACTATCCGATGCCCCTTTCTAAAGAGCGTATTATATATTAAGTTTAACGTATTATCTATGTAATAAAATGGTAAAATTTGACAAAATGATTTATTACATGAAAAACAAGCCTTTAGTATGTGTTCCTAGTGCTGCTCGTCTAAAATTATTATATATATGGTAAAAACGATGAGTTGCCTCTCAGACATTATGGCATGCATTATAATGCTCTTTCTCAGTGAAGAGCAGTGGACAGCCATTGCTGCGGCGCCTAGGAGCATATATATATTAAAATATTATAAAATGTGTTGAAAGGTTAAATGTATTGGGTGTAATTTTGTTCAGAAGACTGAATAAATCAGTCATGTGTCTATAACTTTATTTATTCAAATCTATTTTAAATATTTATTGTATTTGTGTACGTTAACAATAAAAACAGCTGTGCTTTTGTACATAAAGGAAACGAATTGGACGCGCTTTCTGAAGAGTTCATCGCAATTGAACTGAAACTCGAATGAAATTCTGCAGAGAAGCTGCTGGTTTTTTTATTTTATTCGTCTTGTTAACTTATTATTTCGATAGAAAAATATATTTGGAATATGGACCAATGCATTTCTTTTAGGATATATGTAGCTAGGC
>JAUYWG010000044.1:13516557-13539157 GCA_034779775.1 Enteromius afrohamiltoni
GATGTGAATCCTCACGCGCTACTCACGTGCTTTTTTTTTTTTTTTTTTTTTTTTAAGGATGATGTCCTGTAGACATGTTATTTCACCTTTTATAAATTAATTTTCTAAAAAGTCATCTATATTATTTTTTTTAAGGGTGTTATATTATAATGTTGTTATTGTTTTATTTGGTTATTTTATCTTTATTTAACAAAACAAAATTGTAGTCGGTTTTGAAACTTTGCGCCACCTGGCGGTATTTTAATGAACGACTTTAACACGCGACTGAATTAAATTTAACTCCGGCACTTTGCCGCGGTGGTGGTAGTCATTTTGGTTGTCCACCTACTGTACTTTATATTAGACAAATATAGATCCGTGAATAGAAAGTTTAGAAATATAGAAAGTACATTTTTAAATCAGACACACTCAATTTTTTCTTTTATTTTACCCTGCATTGTGACTGTCGCTATGTGACTACAGTGCATGCGCATCACAATGACAATGCTGAAACGATGTATCGTGCAGCCCTATTTTGGGTGTAACTGACCCCAAACTTTTGAAAAGTAGTGCATAATAAAATGTCTTTTAAATAGTCATTTTTTTATTTAGAAGAATGGTTCGTACAAATATACACCTGACTGAGCAGAAGCACAAGTTGATGGGAGGAAGTTTTGCACGTAGAGAAACGGCATCTGGTTCTGTGCCCCCCCTGCTGGGCTCTCTGCTGTGGCTGACAGGAGCGGCGTGGTGGAAAGGATCGGTTTGGCTGGGGTCTTCTCTGAGGATCTCTCTCACACTGATACTCATCCCTGCATGCTGTCCATGCGTATACCCTGGGCTCATGGGACAGCTGTGGGGTAGCACAGAATAGCAAACCCCTCAAGATCTTCTTCCGTCACAGACAGGTTGTTCCTGAGCTCAGAGATATATCTGTGAGCGCAGAGCCATGTGATTGATTTTTTCACTGATAGTCCATCATGTGGTTCTATTGTTCAGAGGACAGCACAACCTCTCATTTCTGTCCTGATTGTCTCTCTGGCAGTCTGTTTTCACTGTGTATAAGAACGGCACGAACCATTAATGTAAGGTAAATAAGTCTGATGGTGGAATAGGTTGTTTGTTTATGGGAAACGACAAGTCCTGATTGTTTCCTCGCTTTGCACTATTGCTGACCAGTGGAGCTACACATACAGAGATTGGGGCTGTTTTCACACTTGGAGTAAACTGGCATAGGTGAACGATGTGATCTAAATCTTATATCGTAGTACAGAGTCATTTCAAAACTAGATTAAAAAACTAGGTTATGAACAAACATTTTTTGTTTTATACTGCTCGTTGGGATGTGGCATTTTGTATGACATTTATAAAAATGTATTGATTGTCACAAAATATTATTAACATTAAGTGATTAAATATTTCTCATTAATTATTTATTGGAAATCTGTAGCACCACTGTCGCTTAAACTTCTTGTTCAGACTTTACTTTCCAATAACTAGATGTTATTTACAGTCTGTCGAAGAGAACAAGAGATGTGAACTTCTCCCTGACCCAAAGAAACCTCGTGTCGCACACCATGTGACGGTGAACCCGTTTGCCTCGCTGAACATCTCACCGGGTGTCTATCTACCACACACAGACAGAGAGATCTCAGAGAGAGAGAGGGCTGAACAAGAGGAGATTTCTCCATCAGTTCACCGGCTTTTTAAGTCTGATTAGTCCTGCTGTCTCTCTTCAGAGCATCAGGGGGTTCTTCTCTTGTTCCTGCAGTCCATAGCTTTCCGTGCCAGCTAGCAGTAGCCAAATTGTTCTTTTTATACTTGTTAACATAACTATAGTCATAACTATAAAGGTACTATATTATATTGGCATGCACACCATCACATGATAAACGCTGTTGATTATAGGTGTGCGCAGTTAGTTTGCCTGCAGCTTTAAATGCTCAAGCTCTGAGCAGGACTGATTCTGATTGGCTGTCAGTGTTTTTATAGTTCATCAGCTGGGAAAAAAAATGTTTCTGAAAGCGATTCCAGTGATATCCAATGGTATCACTATCATTATAGTTGGTGTGTGGACATCCATATTCTCATAGAATTCGAGTGAAAATTAAAACTTCTTAGTTATCATTATAGTTGTCGTCCCTTTGTGTGAATAGTGCATTGGGGGAAGGGAAGTATGAAATCTGATTTTGCAATAATAGACTGCCACACATTGAACTGATAAATTTACTGAACAAGCTCTTTTGGATCAGAGGAACCAGTAGTGCCTATAAATGGACTCATACTAGTTTAAGGGAAGTGCTTGTGGATTTTATTATCCATCATGTCATTTTTTTCTTTTCTTTTTTTCATAGTGGAAAATGAGGCGCCAGTTTTATCTGACTTATCTATTTTGTTAAGGCAGCTGCTGACCAATTATAGCACAGAGAGGAGCAGATTTCACTACTTTTCAGGACAAATGCTTTCTTTTTCCTCACTTGTTCTTTTCACAAACGGATTTTGAAATGTTCTATATGAATGTGTGATTCTGGAGCATTGTGTGTGTGTGTGATTCTTTATTCTTGGCTGTTGTGTTTTTTTTTTTGTTTACCCAAAATTATTGATTTAAATAGTGAAATTTAATTAGCACTTCTCTAGTGGTGATAAACACTGGTTTGAGCTACAAGTAAATATACACCTTTAGTGCTTCATCTTTAATGAATTGAAAATGAATTGAGATCCTGAACATATTGGATGATTATTTTGAGTTGGGGTCATCTTTCTTTCTCTCATACACACTTTAAGAAACAGTAGTGGATTGATGAGACTTGTTAAAACGGTTCTATGCACAAGTGTGTGCAGACATGGTTGTAGTAATGAAACTGCTTACTGATGATGTCATACTACTTGTTTGTTTATCATGTATAGGTCTTAGATTTAGGGTATGAAGTTTGGGCTTATAAAGGATGTCCTTGAGTTAAATTAAGTTTGAGAAACCCTTTTGAAACCACAGCGGTGTCTGTGTGTGAGCAGATAATGGCCCATGATCTTTATCTCCTAGATGATGTCTGGCTAGATGAGTGTTTGCCGTCCAGAATTAGACCTGTTAAAAATGGACATGCTGTACAACAGGTTGTCCAAAACACCCGTTTACAAACACATCAGTGCATCTCGCAGCTCTTGAATTAAGAGTTCATCCAAAAATGTGCATTCTTTGCTTGATAAAGATTATTAAAATTACAATTACAGTTATCCACAGAAGACCGAGCTAATTGTTTGTTAAACGTGTCACTCATGGGCTATCTTCCAGTCTTGTTACATCAAGCATCTGTCTCTCTGACCGTAGTTTTAGGCCCATTAGTTTGTTGAATGTGGATGTAAACTTTTTTTTTTTATCAAAGGTGTTGGCAAGGTACATGGATTAATGTCAGCCTGATATTATAACTGTTGAACAAACTGGGTTTATTATGGGACGTGAGATGTCATCTAATATTTGACGTTTGCTAAATATAATGTTTGACCCATCTTCTTCTGTAGCTCCTGAAATTATTATATCCCTTGACACTGAAAAAGCATTTGACCACGTAAAATGGAATTATGTATTTAGTGTATCAGGTAAATTTGGCTTGGGGTACTATTTGATTTTATAGATTCATCCTTTATACTCTAACGGTGAGTCTCTTTATACACAGACGATTTGTTGCTATATCTCCAGGATCCTGTAGGCTGTGCTGATGAGGTCATGTGTCTGCTTGACACCTTTGCATATTTGCTAAAAAAAAAAAAACTGAAAGTGTGCTACCCTTTTTATTTGTTTTTTCTTTCTGCTGGGTTTTGTTATATAGGATATAATATTTCTCATATTTCTATATTTAAGAATAATTTCACCACTTTGGTTCAAAAAACTTGATTTAAACCATTGGGACTGCCTACCTCTTTATCTGGTAGGGAGTATGGGGATTATTAGAATGTTCTTCCATGTCTTTTATATCTCCCTATTTTCCAGTCTAAATCTTTTTTTTAACTGTCTTGATAAGACAATTTCCTCTTATTTGGGAAGGTAGGCAAAATTATTCATCAGCGCTGTAAATGTGATGGTGGTTTAGCCCTGTTAAATCTTCTATTTTAATTCTGGTCAGCTAGCTATATAATAAATCCCACTGAGCTGAAAAATTTCAAAAGCATTTTCAGTTAGAATCACTTTCTTTTTTTCAGTCCTTTTTCAACAATCATTTGTTTTGGCAGTTTATGATTGATCACACATTTAAAAGTAGGAGTGATAAAGCCATTGTTCTTTTCTCAGATTTTGTCATTAATAATGGCAGCAGGTATTTCCAGCTTCGTAATTTTGTAAGAAATCATTTCTCTAGTTCCCCCAAATGGCAGAAAAATCTCTGCTTGTGAGTTTATTGTCAGCCCCTATAGATGGTAACCTTGTCCCTTCTGTCTATCTTATGTTGCTTTCA
Source organism: Enteromius afrohamiltoni (assembly GCA_034779775.1). Lineage (NCBI taxonomy): Eukaryota > Metazoa > Chordata > Actinopteri > Cypriniformes > Cyprinidae > Enteromius > Enteromius afrohamiltoni. Next base: position 13,520,982 of record JAUYWG010000044.1, read on the forward strand.
TCTAGATCTTTATTTCTCTTATGTTTGAAGTCAACATGGGAGAAAGAGTTAGAACTTTTCTAAGGCTCTTGTTAGAGTTTTTGCTTGTGCCTGGTTAGGTCTGATTCAGTAGAGAGTTTTGCACCGATCACATTTTACCAAAGCTAGACTTTATAAATTGTTCCAAGAAATGGACGACTCTTGTATCAAATGCTCCTTTCCTACATTTTTCAGTTGTAGTAAATTGGTCTAATACTGGTCTTCCTCCTTTGATTTCTTTATGCAAAAATCAAAAATAAATGCAAACCATGTCCTGTATTTTCCCGTGTTTTTATATCTATGTGTATTAATAAAACATGTGGAACAAACATGTCACTCATCTGATTAACACCTCCTTCAATAGTAATTATAATACGTTTACATTTTAAAATATCTCCCACGCTGCATCCTCGGGGCTCAGAGTGTGAACCAAACCTTTTTTAGATTTCATTAATTTAGAATGAATATTAAATATCCATCACCGGCCAAATCCAGAAATATCTCATATTCAGAGCAGCACTGATGGCGCAGCAAGCTGAACTTCAGCAGAACTGTGTGTGCGCGTGTGTGTGTGTCCAGCTGTGCAGAGCAGCATATGTGTGAGTCTCGGTGGGAGATGATCTGCTGTGTGTGTGTGTGTGTGTGTTGTGACGGGCCAAGCAGCGCACACACATACTCACACACAGATGGACGGGCTGTAGGCAGGCAGACGAGTCGATCAACGCAGAGGACAGATTCAGCCAAGTGCAAATGCATCGTGTTCTTACCGTAGAGGCGCTGTCAGCACACAAACACACACACTCCTGTAAGCATGCAGATGTGCTTGGTAAATAGGATCCTCTGCCTGCTAGGCCTGTCAGGAGGAAGGTCTTTCCTCGTCTGACCCGGTTATGCTCGTATCACCAGAGAGAGCGAGCGTCTGTGTGTTTGTTTGGGTTTGATGTTTTCTGCTTGTGTGTTTGTTTATTTCTCCCCTTTGCTAGAGACATGTTGTCTTCCCTCTCGTAGCTCTCTGGAGGAATATTCCTCTGTCTCTCAGGCAGGGACTGCTGTCTGCTGTCCGCTCATGTGCTCAGCTCCAGAGGTTAAAATGTCAATCAGAGAGTGGAAACGTGAGGATGAGGGGAGGGCTGCGAAGGAGATCACAGGGTGGAATCGGAAAAAACAGATAGGCTTTTAGTTTATTTTTGCATTAGTTTTGTTGTCTAAAAAATACTTTGAATGCACAAATGTATCGCTGTTTGCTATGCCAATAATATACAGAAAACTCAAACTGACAGAACTTCAGATATGACTCAAGCTCTGTTCAAAAATTTCACGTTTAGGCATTGTGTTTACGGTCCAGTGACTCTTCCAAACAGTGGGTGGGCGAAGTTCATGATGCCTGTCAAGACCAAACCATATTTCATCCAAAAACCAAAAGAAAAAATTATGCATTCTATTTAGCATATACAAAATAAAGCTATATTATTTAAATGAATGCTGAATTTATTTGATCAAAAATACAGAAACGGTGCTATTGTTAAATATAAAAATAGCTTTTTTAAATATATTTCAAACATAAATTATTCCTGTGATGCCAAAGCTGAATTTTCAGCAGCCATTCTGCCCTTTCTTGAATGTAATTTAAGAACAAAAATTAAATGTGTTAACATGCTTTTGTTAGATGCATAATTATGCTGCCTTGTTTGAAGTTTTATGTTGGCCAAGGCGATTATAGAGTGAAGTGTGACAAGCTCAGAGGGAAAAAAGCATTGATAAAAGATACTCAGACTTGGACTCTCGGGGGCCTATGGTTTCAGCTTTTCTCAGGCTGTTAAAAGTATAATGAATTTAGTTTGTTAGATATGTTTTTTGATTATTACATTTTTTTAAACCATTAAAATGGAATTCAGAAAAATCAAAACGCAACACCCAGGATTTCGGAAACAATAAAACAGGTTTCATAGGGCTCTACTTTGCACGGTCTATATACTTTTATCACATTCTAGAAAATTTAGTGGAATGCTAAAACCAACGATTTTGTCACTTAGCTCTTCTCTTTCTGTCCTCTTCTGTGTATATGTTCACAGGTAGAATGTAAGAAGGCCCAACCAAAGGAGGTGATGTTTCCTCCAGGCACGAGGGGGAGGGCGAGAAGTCTTCCGTACACCATGGACGCTTTCATGCTGGGCATGGGCATGTTAAGTGAGTTTCACTTGAACACACACACGCTGACACTGATGTAGGATAATAAATTGGCTGCTAGACCAGAGACAGAGGTCTGTCTGTGAATGTGTCTGGATAGTTCAGCTCAGGTGCTGTGGGACCCTTCAGACCTGATGAGCAGATAAACGTCTGTATTAATGGCTCAAATGAAGAGGAAAATTAGGCTGATGTTCAGTGCACCCATCTGCCTGACCTCTGCCCTCGCTAATGACAGTGCCACTAAACACATCAGCTAAAGGAGACAAACCTGCTGCCAAGATCAGTGCTGTTAATCACTCACAGATATATAATAATAATATTAATATAGATTTTATGAGATATAGACTTAAGATAATTTTGATGATAGGATCAAATATATTAAAATCGGTAACATTTCTTATAGGCTGATTTTATAATTTTGTTTTTCATTTTAGATTTTTCTTTTTATAGATTTATATTTAAGGGGATAAAGATTATTTTCAACAAAAATGATCATTAAAAATATTATTAAATTCTATAATACACGGTGGGCCATTTATATGGATACACCTTAATAAAATGGGAATGGTTGGTGATATTAACTTCCTGTTTGTGGCACATTTAGTATATGTAAGGGGGAAACTTTTCAAGATGGGTGCTGACCATTTTGGGCCATTTTGGATCCAATGTGACACATCAAACTTATTGGGAATTTCACAAGAAAATCAATGATTTTTTTACATTTATTCTTTCATGAGTTATTTACAAGTTTCTGACCACTTATACAATGTGTTCAATATCGCCAACCATTCCCATTTTATTAAGGTGTATCCATATAAATGGCCCACCCTGTATATACTTAATTGTTTGTTTGTTTGTTTTTTAATATGTAAGCTAAAATAAGGAGATTCTCACATCCCTTATCTTATACTCAACTTTTAACGAAGCGTGACCTTTCTAGAAGTTTTCATGGATTACTGCTGTGGAGGAGGGTGAAGAGAGGAGGAATGGGAGAGAGAGAGAGAGAAAGAGAACGAGAGCATGAAGCACTCATGTGAAAATATTAACTCTGGTCTTATCTAAATGAAACTGGAGTGAACAGGACGACCAGACAGAACTTAGTACAATTTGCATATAAAAAAAAGTTGCAGATCAGAGCTCATTATTTAAGGAACAGTAAGTTTCTTATACGCCAAATCTCATTAAAGCTGCTGCATTCACGCTTTTGTTTACCGCAGCTAATCGTGTCATTTATCTTTATAGTTGGATGCCGCGTGTATGTTTGCTGAGATTAATACACATTTGAGCTGCTGCCTGCTTCAGCTGCCGCAGATGTATAATTGATTTTAAAGTGAATCTGAGCTGTTGAGCCATAAAATAGGTATATTAGCCTGAACATTAATAATGCAAATCAGTGCCTGATATAGCAGCTGCCAGGAGAAGACCCTGCCTTTTTACACACAATGCACTAACATACGGAAGATCTGTGATGTTATATATATGTATGTATATGTGTGTATATATGTATATGTATATATATTATATATATATACATATATATATATACACACACACACATATATATATATGTATATATATATATACACATATACATATATATATATATATATATATATATATAAAATGTATATATATGCGCTCAATGTAGCCTCGTATATGATGTCAGTGTGTTTCCCTTTCGCACGAAAGAATTGAGGTGTCTACGATGTGGAGTGAGTGCTGCAGGTCACAATACTGTATGTGTAGAAATGGCAAGTGGGAGAGAAAAGGAAGGCTGCCCGGAGTTGGAGGATGCACCAGCGTCATATAAATCTGGTGTGTGGGAACATTTCATGTTACCTATTAGAGGATGGATACAGTTCGGACAGATATTTAGAAAGAATGCTCGGGCTCGGTCACATCAGCGCGAATGTGCGTCTGTTATAACGGCACTTTTTGCCCCGTGTGCGCTGATGCTCTCATCTGTTGACATTTCCGAACGCCTTCCTACAGTTGTTTAAAAAAAGCGGGCTTTTCACACAAAAAAGTGCAAGTGTCATTAGTATGACAAAAAAATTTGGTTACAGCTCTGTCGGACGCGGGCTGGGCTAGGACAAAAAAATGCGGCCTGATCCGTGCTCTATTACTTTTGATGACAGCGGAAATAAAGCAATAGATAGAACTGCGACTGTATGCAAGTATTGTGCAACACGCATCCAATTCAGTTTATGAATGATTACATGATATAAGTTTTTTAATACTGTATCCTAAATTGTGGACAATTAAGCTATATATCATATGCTGAAGTACATTTCTGGAGTGTTAAAGATTAAAAGAAAAAGAACAAGAACCGTACAGAACCGAAAACCGTGATACAAACCGGACCGTGGGTTTTGTGAACCGTGCCACCCCTAATATTTATATATAAATAATAAACATACACTGTACACACATGTATTATGTAAACAGCTGGATTTGATTAATCGCAATCAATCATTTGACAGCACTGCTTCTCATCTCTTATCTTTGGTCTCTTCTAATCTTTTCTTGATTATCTCATCGCACCTCATTTTGTCTTGTTTCTTCTGATGATTCATTCTCTCTTCTGTTTAAGAGAGTACAACATTTTTTAGGCACATTCATACAACAAACACGTATATTAAAGCAGGGTAGGAGAGATGTTCTGTTGAGCTTCTGGAGTCATGTATTTCCTCCCTGGAAGAACCCTTTTTTAGCTGTGTATTCTGTGAGAGCTGTCAAAAGTGTTTTTATTGCTGTCAACTGATATTGAGTGACTCGTGACAGGTTTGGGAAATCGTAAGTGCACACATGCCAGCTCTGCACGAAGGTGTGTTTGGAGTCGTGATTTATTACCGAGCAGTGGTGACTGCTGTTTCACATTCTTGTTTGGGGAAAAACACAAAATTAATACAGCATGTAAATTTCAAAGAGAAAACATGAGAAAATAAGGCCAAGAATAACACACATCAGAATCGCTCTCTCTCTGTTTTCTCTCAGCAGAGCAGCATCAGAGAAAAACAGATGGCAGTGAAATTCCCTGAAGTTGCCACTTCATTTAAAGTGCTCATGTGCTTGAAAACATACTGTTGTGATATTCATCCTCCCTTTCAAGTGCTGCTGCTCTTGTGACAGTGTTACATATACACAGCCTCATTCAGACATGTCTAAATTACTAGTTGACCAAGGTTAAGGGGTTAAGCATGATTATCATCCTACAGAGCTGATGTTGTTCTGTCTATATGTGTGTTTGTAGGTTATCCGAACATTGTGGCAACATACGGTCGTGGATACACAGGATTTTCTCCTAGCTACAGTTACCAGTTTCCAGGTGAGTCTATCTGTGAGTATCTGTCTGTCTTTCTGTGTAACCATCTACCTGTCTTTTTATCTATCTCATTATGAAACTGCAAACTGTGTAAATCAGCATCATTTTGGGAGCTTGTTACATGCACACATGTGAAGCAAGTGTATTGACAACGTGAGTGAATGGTGTGTGTTTGTTAGAGGCGTGAAGAAAAGAGGCACATTTCTCTGCAGCTGGTGGCAGATATTAGTTGATATGAGTGTCCTGTGGATGGCCACCTGCGTGCTGATATCATGAGCAGATTAAATGGGTTTTTCTTCAGTGGGTGTGATGAATGTTTTGATGGACGTTGCTCTTTCCTCAATTTGCATTTGGAGTTTCAGTGTAGTTTTTGTTCCGTTTCAAACAACTTTTAGTTAAAGAAATAAATAATTAGCTATTTTTGTCTTGGTATTTGTTATTGATAGCATCACACATCAACATATTACTGAGAGGTGTATGTGGAGGGAGTTTTCTCTTTCTCACAGAGCTTAGTAGATCTTCAAACATTTCTATTCAGAATAGTCATAAGTTATATTTGACAGCGTTGACTCATAAAAAGATACACACACCCTGACAGTCCCATTCACATAAACACACACACGTTCTCTCTGCGCTCTGATCTGTGGTGAGCCCCAAACTCTTGCACAGTTACTCATCTTTATGTGACGGCACCTGACACCGATATACCATAAAATCAAACTACAACAACATCTGTCTCTCTCTTGCTGTTGCTTTGGTTCTGAAACTAGAATTCAACCCTGAAACAGGACAGCAGAGGAACACACACGCACACAACTTAAAGTCAGTAATTCTCTCTCACACAAGTCTGAATCTGTGTGAGATCATGAATGAGCCACTGACAAACCCAGTGATCTCTCCATCTCGGCTGTCATTATGGAAATCAGCCATCTGTAAGGAGACTTGAGGAGAGCCGATGTGCCCTTCTTTTTTTGATGCTGTCTTTGAATCATCTTGGCTGTGCATTGAATTTTAAATCTTTGTGTTATTTGCTTTCCCGTATTTACAGATATTATACACATCTTTGGCTGTTTTCATGTAATTTAAAAACTATTAATGCATTATATTATAAAAACACATCTATATCATAGATAGAAGCAATAGACTTTTCTATTTATTCATTTATGTATTTATTTGTACTCATTTTCATCATAAAGGCTCTTCAGATCTTCTGAAGTAACCCACATATTTTTACACCGAGCCATGTTGCTAAGTCAATGTCTTTCCTAGATGTCTGTTTTTTTATGCCTAAAGATGTTTCTTAAGTGTTTGGTGAAGGTCATTAAAATGCATAACAAATTAGAAGTGTTTACTTGGGTAATAATGAGGTGGCTTTGCTAATTGAAACTAAGTGCTTCTAGCTAACAAGACAGGCTGCTCATTGAAAGGGTGGAGTTCTTCCTGCTGACACCCTGAGCTCCTTGAATCCTCAGTGGATCAACACTGACACCTGTTACCCAGAAACCCTAGAATATATCATATGTTTTTGTCCTATTTTTTTTTTTTTTTTTTCATGGAAAGTAAGCTTAGCTATACTTCACACATTTAAAATCTTCACCCAAGGTCGGCAGAAATCATCATCCTGGAAACATTTCCATTAGAAACAGGCCAAGCACTTCGGCTCTTTTGTGTCTGGGCAAGAAATGATTTATTTTCAACAACAAAGTTCGGCCTGCTTGATCGCGTTTCGGCACAAGGGCCCGATCTGTGAAAAGATGCGAAGAGGTGGTTTTGTTTTATGATGAGTGGTAGGAAATGCACGTCACCTCTATGACATCTGCTTCAGAGCAGTGCAACTATACTACTCTCCATTACACACATGATTCACGGCCCATATGTTTCCAAAACAGGAAGATCGGTGAGATGAGCTCGTACTCTTGTTGGAGTTGCGCCGTCACGGCTGTTCTCATGCCCATAAAATTGTCTCTCATTGCGCTGCTGGTGACGTTTGAAGGCTTTGTGATGTCCAGGGCTCTTTCTGGAGATTTCTAGTCCCTCTTTTATCGTTAAGTTTAATGGTGTATGAAGGGGGCTAAAAAAAAGATTGAGCCCTTTAATCTGCCTGGCAAAATGACTTTTTGTCCCCTAATCAAACGTCAGAAGACTTCACAATGAAGATCCAGCACAGTTAATGGTTTCATTTTGGCCAAAATCTCTCTCGTATGAAAACCGATCTTAGTTCAGACACCTGTTGAGAAAATCCCATTCATGGTGGCTCTTCTGAGCATTTGAGACGTCGTGTAAGAAGTAAAGATATGTTTATATGTATGCTTGTTCATATAGACACCACCTGTGGCAAAGGCTCCTGAGATTCCACCTTTGATATCGCATGAAAAGCTTTCACAAAACTACAAACAGCGCATAATTTTTTTCATATGGACAGCAACAACAGGTCACTCGCTGCACAGATGAAAAGAGAGCCATGGCTGCTGGTTTCCCAGCTCTTATTATGGCAGCTTTCATTGTTTTTATTTTCTTTTCAAAGTGGGCAATGAAGGAAAGATGAAGGCACAGATTTTGTCATTTCACAGCTCCGTGTTGCTTGATAGGACACAAACCATGTGTGTGTGGGCTCACATCAGATGTATTTATAGCCTAATTTTAGGACATGTGGCTCTTTTCAGCAGCTGTTTCCAAAAGCAGCTGAAAAATAATATTTTTCTTTTTCTCTGCTTAACTGAAAGATATATGTTTGTTCATTTTTCTGTAAGAACAGTCTGCTTTGAAAGCATTGATTTCTAGGGTTTTCTGTGTGAAACGGTCATCCCCAGCAGTCTCGTATAGGATTCAAAATTCCTCCCGTCAATGTCCCTCTTCCTCTCTCTTTCAGTGTCGTAGACCCCTTCTGTGCTCCCTCAGGGTCCATTTGTGCGGTTTTACAGTGCCCAGGGGGCTCTGGAGGAGGCAGGGAGACCAATGTGTCCTTGTGCACTCTCAGCAGGGTTTTCCTCTCCCATCAGCCCATTCGCTTTAGCAGATTCAAATAACACCATAAAACTGAATGCTAAATGTTGGCGTTATCTCGTCTGTAATGAAAAGCCCATGAAATTGATTTAATGCTGCAGTGCCTTTCTCAAGCTGCCTCTCACGGCGGAAACACAAAACAATGAGCCTCCGAGATCTAATAATTAACCCACCTAATCCGGCAAAGTTAATCTCTCGCAAGAACTTTGTTCCAGCGTTAACTTTGACGAAGGGAGAGGGGCCACTGGGGGACAGAAGATGCTGTGCAGAGAAAGAGACGAGGGGGAGAAGGCAGCACAAATGACTTGTGACACTTCTGTGAAGGACACTTGTGCTCGGCAACAGCGAGCAGAGCGAAAGAGAGGCAGGGACGCGTGACCTCCATTAGCATTAGCATTAGCATACTGATTTGTGTTTTGTGAAGAGATTAATGAGCTGAGGAGAGAAACAGGAAATGACATGCGTAATTTAAACCATAGAGACCACTCTGGTTCGTTATTATCTATAACCATCTTTAATCTGGAACCGTTTTATTTTTGTTATGGCTTTTTTTTTTCTTTTTGTGCCGCACTAATTGGCTATTATATGCCTATGCGTACATTTAGTTTTTTTCCATTTATTTTGTCTCTTTTATTGAGGTTAGGCATGTCACCAATTTAAATTTTTTATTGACTGGCCATATGGCAAATTTTCTCTTAATTTGATTAATTTTTGTTTTGTTTTTCAGTAGCTATATGACCAATTTCCTCCTAATTTTATTCTATTCTTAACCTTCTGGGGTCTGAGGTGATTTTGGTTTTTGTATACAGCAGAAACTGTGCTATAATAGTATGTGAACAGAATGGATGTACATGTTTGCATTTTTTAGAAAAAAAAAATATTATGCGTGGTTAGTACGTTTTATGGGAAAATAAAACTAGCTGACATAAGGCCATTCAAGCCATAGTGAATGGTCCTGTATAGGAATTTAGAGTAACCAGCGTATTATGTTAGAATATGTACTTCAGAATGATGTGAAAATCATTTCAATGTCTTATTCACAGAAAACAATATAGTGTTTTAAATTTTAAAAGACATGTTTTGAGGCTGAAAGATGCGAGGTAGTGAGAATGTCCATTAATATTCAGTGATTCTCACCTGAAGAGACAAAGACCACTCCCCTAATGGCCAGTGACACTGACAAGTCAGGTTAGAAATAATGTGGGGAGATTATTTTTTTTTTTTTAATCATTTTTTTAAATGATTTGTGTTTCTATTTACAACACAGTATAATTAAAATATACACAATAAAGGTCAAAGACACATTATTGAGCACACTGATCTAACTACAGAGATGTGAACAGACTTTGAGTCAATCCTGAAAACAAGTGAACCCTGAATTTGAGTGTTTGCTGCTGCTTTCCATGAATTCAAGAAAAAATAACCACCATCAGTATTCAGGTAGCTTGTTTTACCAGAGAATATCAGTTCAGTTGAAGATCTAATCTAACTCCTAGAGGCGATCAGCTTGAAGAGACTTGAGTATGTCATCCATGTTTATCATGCAGCAGGTTTCTAATCACTAAAAACAAAACAAACACACAAAAACATATGTGAGCATGCTGATATCAGTATATGTATCATTTTGTTTTATATATTGTTCTATTATATCAAGCTTAGAAATGGCATCACGTCCAAAGAAATGTAGATGTCATATTCAAAATGTTTCACTCGATTTCAAAACATTTTAAATTACAGAATTACAGTTCAAGAAAAACGAACAATACTAACTTCAAATAGCATTTCTCGTGCACTCATGATATTGTTTTTATATAGTATTATTTATGTTACCTGGAGCATAGTAACAGCATACAGCCTGTAATATTCAACATGCTTCACTGGTTTTCAGTCAGGTCAGACATTTTAGTTCGGGGAAAAACTGAAAGCAGTAAAAGTTTATGCTACGCAAACTTATACAAAAACAAACAGTACTTACTCATAAGAGCGATCGCTCGGTTGCTGGAGCAGCTCGCACGCCGCATCTGGAGGTAAATCCATCCGTTATCTTCTTTGCTGAAGTGAGTGTTGTTTGTTTCCTGTCTTCCGTGCTTGAGCATGCAAGCTGTTGTAGGCGTGTACACGTCGCTCGAGTCTCAGTGGAAATTGTAATGATAAAGTAGCTCGTAGGCGTGGTCACATTAAAAAAAAATGATCAGATTGAGAAACTCAGTATAGTGTTGGTTACTTACTCATTCCTTTAAGCCTCTGGGGTCTGAGGTGATTTTGGGTCCCATGAGATGTTTGGACATGCTCTGATATTTGTGCTTTTTTTTTTTTTTTTGCAGTTTGCTGTCAATCAAACCGTTCATCAATTTCTTAGTTTCTTTGTATGTGTTTGTCTGTCTGTGTGTGAGTCTGTATGATTCTGTTGTCCATTTTCGATGTGCTGAAGTGTCAGACGTAAAGTTTTCAGACTTAAATTGCTTGAACCTCAGTAATTGCTGCTTTCAGCTATATTTTAATTAGTCATTTTTAACAAAAAATGTTTAATATAATTTATTTTCTCTCTGCCTTCTGAATTGTGGGTTACAGTCTAGTCTAATGACATGCTGTATATGGGCATTAGACCCCCTTGTAAGTCTTTACTGCTCTGATGAGCAGCTGTCAGACGCAGATATATGCCTTCATTACAGTGCCGGGACTGTAATTACATTTGTTCTGAAATAATAGAGTTGTAGATACTCTGGCCTGGTGGGTTTTTTAGTTGCCTTCTACAATCATGATGATTATGATTAAATTGTTTGAACACTGAACTTGTGACTGTTGTTAAATATGTAGATTCTTCATTGGTCTCGGTTTACCACAAACAAATTGCAATTGCTGTGAAACACAATGCCATTCAAAGTTTGCCTGGTTGTTCGGTACTGAGTAGAAATCAGCAACGGCTGATAAATTTTTTTCTCATAAACTTCCTAGAAGCACATTTAGATGTACACACACACACACACAGTCATTATTACCTGCCATTATGGACCTTAAAGAGAACCGCATGTCCTCTGATGCTTCTCAATGAGATAATAGGCACTCAGTTGCAAGCAATTAATCCCAACAATCCTCTGCTCTCAGCTCTGCTCTGTCCGCTCACGCTCCATGTCCACTATACAAATGATCCCACTGATGGATTGAGCTCTGATGCATTTCAGTCAACTCTGCTAACACATAAGAGAAGACAGGCGCTGTGTTAAATCCTCTAGTGGTGTTCAGGCAAACAGGTACATTTGTCCTCCCAGTGGAGTAATCGTTTTTTATAAATACCCATAATTCTGTGCTGCTCGCCTCACATTAGAGAGTTATTGTGAAAGCCGTCTAAAGTGAGTGCAAATTAACTTTAATATGTTGTATTTTTCTGAGCCTGTGTGTGAAAGAAAAAGCTGATGGTCCCTCCATGGGCAACATGTTCCTGTGCTGTCTGTAATTAAAAAACGTTGCCATGAAAGAGAGAGAGAGGCTGTATATCAGTCCTGCTAGCGCCACTTTAAACAAGTAATTATATTTAAGTTCTTTTGATTTATATGTAATTATTTGAACGATGATGTAGCATCTCTCCCATGTGTGTTGCATTAGTATGAATAGAGATGTTCTGCTGCGTTCACGTAGCTGTAAATTTGATTGAGATGAAGTGCACTAGTAAATCATTTTCTTCTCTCGTCAGGTTTCCCGGCGACGGCGTATGGACCCGTGGCAGCAGCAGCAGTGGCAGCAGCACGAGGCTCAGGTAGGGCGACCCAGGGAAGAAGCGGCTACATGGCGTACCCACAGAACGCAGGGCCAGGTAAACACTCTTTACCGCCTGTGTTCTGAGTGGCCACTGCTCCCCCACCGTCGAAAACACAAACACTCACCTTCACTAGTTTCACATTATTCACTCGTCATGTGTCCTAATCTGTCATTTCATGGCTTCCATTGCATCCTCATTGAACAAGATAAATCTCTCTGCAATGACTGCCTACAGACTGTTCTCTGCTTAGCAACCTTCCCAAGTTAATGCCAATCAGAAGCTTGAATCCAGTCTTGAACCTGAACTTTACTGTGGCCTGGGAAGTGTTTGTTTAGTGCCCTCTTATGTGAATGACTCTGTAGTACTATATAGAGGTGTGTATCCACCTCAGGTGATCAAATCTCTCAAGAATTTGAAGTGATAAGAGTAGGTTTAAGAGTAGTCAAACATATAGAAACATTTTCCATTCCAATTCGCAACAGCAATTTGTGCAATTTGAAGGGCAGTGGAAACGTAGCTAATGTTTTCTAATGGTCAAGATAATTCTCCAGCACTGTATTGTACAACATAAAGTATAATGACGCACATATATCATATAATGATACGTCATGCAAATTGTCAGATAATCAGTGGATGCACTTCTAAATGTCAGATATGGTTGTAATAATTAGAGCTTAAACATGACATTAAATTTATAAACTGCATAAAAGAGTTCTAGAGAATGTTAAAGCCATGTCTCAACAGTAATGGTGCTCCAACAATAACATGTGAACTTTATACTACCGCTTACAGACTAAACATCTCAAAGACTTGATAACACACTGTAGTTCTCTTTCACTTGCAGTTTATTGGCCTAGTACGACTGCACTTAAGAGGAAATTGTCTTGGTGAATTGCTTTCAAGAACATACTAAAGCCCTCATCTAAATTCTGTAGTGCTCTTTTTGCTGCCGTTTCCTGTTAAAGTGAGAGTTTCAGTGAATCAGGTGGAGGTCTGTCTCCCTGGACCTGACCAAGCGAAGGGAGAGACTGTTGGCTCCACTGAGGAGCCTCGCAGCCTTCTGGAGGCATGTCTCCCTAGTGAACGGCAGTGGCAGCATGTCTCCAACTGATGTGCCTTGTCCTTTCATGCTTTGCTGAGACATCTCTCTCTGGATCTCTCTGTCCCTTTCAGAGCAAGCAGTGGTCTCTCAAAGGAGGATCACGAGATGCTTGTTTTTCCAGAGGTTGCCATATGCGAATCGATCTATTCCTGATCATTAAAGCAGAAAGGAATCGAGTGTGTGCGTCTCTTTATTTTTGTTCACCTCATCATGTGCACCTTTCCATCCCCCCATCTACTATTTCCGTCTCTCCTCCTGTCTTTATCTCCTCTTTCCCCAGTGAGTTGGTAGTTGTCGTTAGACACTAACAGATCAGTCGAAAGTGATGAGTTTGCTCAGCAGATGGAGTGCAGTGGAGGCAGTTTCCTGCGCCCTGGTGTATTGTGGGAGTGTGCAGTGTTGAGCTATGTTCGTTTGAATAAGCAGTCCTGTGTCAGTGCTTTTCAATGGCCAACGGTTGCTGCATTTAACCCCAGTGTCCTACCAAATCTGCTGGTCTTTATTTTTTTCCCACAGAACTGTTGGTACACTGCATGGGTTCAGGTCTGTTTGTGTTAATTAACAGACAGAAGCATGGTAGTATTACAAGGTTGAATTTGAGGGAGCAGATGAGATGTTGTTAGGTTCTGCTCTGCTACAGTGGGCCGCCTGCCCGCTTGCCCGGGCATGAAGATGCTTCTGTTTGGCAAAATACCTCACATTATCTAAGATCATTATCCATTTCATCCCAACAAGCTCTGTGAGCCTTGAAAAGCATCTCTGTGGAGGGCTGTTTTGGCTCGTGTATATGAGGTGAGATTAAAAGCACCTGAAGTTACAGCAGCAAAGCCCCCATCAACAGTCCCAGAACGGGTCACTCTGCTGAGATCAGCAAAACTGAAGCCACTGTTTTCCCATTAGAGCTGGAGTCTTGTTCGATTGATTTGTATGAAGTGATCATACCCAAGTTATGATATCTGATAGCAAGCTGTGATGACTTTCACCTTGATATTTTAGCGTGGATTTATACCTAGCCAAATTGCACTGTAGCCCTATTCGGACGGGACTAGTTTTCTAACCTACTGTAAGTGTGAGCTTCGATTCTTATCACCTGTCGTCTCTGAGGTTCATGTACCATTTCAGACGGGACTAACACCTCTGTGTTTATTACAGAGGTGAGAGGGTCTGTTTTGTACATCTGTGCGTCACAGAGATCATGCATCCGAGTATGCGTGCATTGCTACAGTCATGCAGATCGATTACAATTAGTACCATAGTACCAAAAAATACCATGGTGAAGCTAAATGGCTAGTACAGCAAAACCATGTTAATGTGTGGTTACTTTAGTTCAACTATTCTGTATTTTATTTGTAGTAAAACCATGTTTAATTTAATTAAAACATGTGTAACCGAATGCAGAAAAGAACGTGAGTAATCTTTACCTGATACTGATATTACAATAGCCAATCTTAACAGTTTACGTGATCTGGCTCTTTATTTGTGTTTATTTATTTTATATATTAAATGTGCGGTAAGAGGATCTACAGCATATCGCGTTGGCTAAAACACACAAGGAAACAATAATATCACATAATAATATAATAATAATAATAATAATAATAATAATATAAAAATAATATCAAAGACACACTCTAGAATTATCCCAGAGGTTGTGAGAGAAAAACAGACATTCTTAGAGAGAAAAACAGACATGGCAGATTCCCGTCCGAGTAGGGCTTTACCTTAAGTCCTTATTTATTTAATTTCAAAATTAATCTAGATTAAAAAAAAAAATGCCCACCCCTAATTTATATACTATATTCTGTCTGTGTGATATATTTCTATTTAAAATTATGTAACATTCTAATTTTTCAAAAATGTGGGACTTTAGAACACTTTGAAAACACAAAAAACACAGATGAAGCTGGTCTAGATAACTTATCTTTCAGATCTGTCAGGACCACTGTCATCAAAGATGATTGACAATTAGCACATAGTTTGGATTGGCGGCATGGTTCTGTTCTGAGCAAGAACTGTATGCGGATCCATGCAGTCTAGTATGGCTGAGCGTAGGGAGAGCAGCCAGGGTAAACAGAACAATGCCAACAAATGTATCACAGATTCAGTTAAACTTCAATAAATTTAAGTACACATTTTAGAATTAGTCTGATTCAAGGAGATTCAGAAGGCTGGATCCTTACTGACAAAGGGGGAATTGGGGATGGAGGAGGGTAATTAGCTATTGAGCAATACAAAAACTGCTGCTAATACTGAAGGAGCTTATATATGGATGCTTAGGTAGGTGTCGTATTCCTATAGGTAGATAGGGTTGAGCTGAGAGTCAGCTGACGCAAGCTTGACTAACGTGACCTGCCAGAACTAACGCTACACTTCATTTTGCTCAGCAAAAAAGACTTTAGAAACTTTGTCACTTAAAAAAAAAAAAAAAAACATGAGGTGCATGATGGGTGTCTTCCTGCTGTGTGCATCTACAAATCATAACGCTCAGTGTCAAAAGCTTTGTAACTGAGCCGTCACTAATTTAGATCTACCGTCCTGGATTTGTGGGGTTACTTTGTCATTCAACCAGAGAAAAGCATCGAGAGAGACCTGAGAGCACGGCAGAAAATGCCTGAATAAATCATGTGTTAAAATTCATTAGCAAAGCCTTTCTGAGCACCAAAATGACAAGACATTAAATATGTATTATTTATTAAATGTCACCACTTACGGAAAAGGGGTTCTAGTGATGTTAATTAGCCAGCCGTTCGGTCAAAAAGGACTGTTTTAAATGGAAAGTGAAAGCTAAATCCAGGCACGGGTGAGCTTTTTTCCCCTTTCTAAATTGACTTTAGGTGGAAATGAAGAGGCTAATTACAGCTGCTCTGAAATTCAAAGCTAATTTGGGGGCCAATATGACGGACTAACTGACAACCACCATGAAGTGGCTTATTGGAATGGCCGGCAGGGATTTGAGTGGGTGTTTGTGTGTGTGTGTGTGTGTGTGTGTGTGTGTGTGGATAATGCACTCTTAACCAGCTCAGCTGCATAAGTGGCAGAGGAGAGACACTGGCCTGTGTTTTATTGTGAATGTGATTGCTCTTAGACTGTTTGACGTGTGTGTGTTAGTGAGAGAGAGAGGCAGTTTGAGGTCACTTCTGTGATCTGGTAAAGTGGAAAAGAGGGGAGCCGTTATCCACTCAGAGAGAGCCACCCCACTGCTGACTGCATGCAGAGATACAGAGAGGAAAAAAGGGAGAAAGAAAACAAGTAGAACATTGACAACTGGAGTAACTTCGTACTAGTCCTTTCTGTTGTTCAGGAGAGAAATGGTTAGAGTGAAAGAGAGGGGAGAGGGGTAATTATCGTCAGAAATGAGGCTCGGCGAACGATTCGCACTGCTGGGCCTGCTGATCCGGTCGCCACGGCAACACCGACCCACTCATTTGTTTTGCAGATGAGTAATTACATCCAATTAGACTACCGAGAGACTGAAAAAAAAAAGAATCAAATGGAAGAAGGGGTCTTTTGTTTCGCACTGATAGCTGGAATATTAATAATTGGGCTGAAGATACGATCGACAGTGATACTGTAACTAGGACCTGAGCTGAAGTCTTCAGCAGTTCACACCTGAGAGTCTCACCTGCACACTCACAGTCTCTCCCCTGTTTATAGTTGCCATGGAATCTAAGTAGTTGCTGTCAGGTGCTAAAGACATTATGGGATTTCAATGCAAAGGCCACGTCAGGCCTCAGACTCTCTGCTATACGGTCCATGGAGTGCTGTAATGGTCTGTAGTGGTCAGGACTGGTGAACAGAAGATTGCTGGTTTGATCAAGCCATTCAGATTAGATCCAGATTACCTCTACGAGGTCATGGTAGCATTCTATTCATTTAATTCAACATGTAGGTTTGCCAATTTTACTTTCATGTGGAGTTTTTACATTTATTGAATAATATTTATTTCATTAGTTTTATTATTTAATGAAATAATAAAGCTATGAGAATGCTTTTTGTGTGAAAAGGAAACAATGATAACTTCATTCAACAGTTTCTTCTCTCCGCTGCATGTTCATGACAGTACCACGGCATTCTCATAGCTTCATAAAATTATGGTTGAACCAACAATGTGACAATGTGACTGTTTTAAAGATGCCCTTACTACTATTCTGGGCTCCTTCTAAGGCCCTGAACATGCCTCTGAAAAAGCTCTCAGATTTGTGCTTTTTTTCAGCTACTTAGAACATATTATTGACCAACCTGTATTTTTCTTGTAATCACCACTGATTACCACAGACCGTGCTACAATAATATGTGACCAAAATGAATTTACATGTTTGCATTTCTTAGCAAAAAAATATTATGCATGGTTAATAAGTTTTGTGAAAATAAAAGTAGCTGAAATAAGGCCATTCAACACACACTTAATAGTAATGCATAAAGTACTGAGAGTAACCAGGCTAATAGGCTAAAAAATATACTTCAGAATGACGTGAAAATCATTTACATATTCACAGAAAACAATATAGTGTTTTAAATTTTAAAAGACATGTTTTGTGGCTGAAAGCTCGTATGTGAGGGGGTGTGAATGATCATTGATATTCACTGAGTCACACCTGAAATGACAAAGACCACTCCCCTAATGGCCCATTAGTGGCTGTCACTGAGGCAGCAGGTAAGAAATAATGTGAGGAGATGTGAGGAAAAAAGCTTTTTTTTTTTTAAATGTTTTGTATTTTATTTAAAGCACAGTATAATTTAAATATACATAATGAAGGTCAAAGACCAATATTGAGCAATACTGA
>JAUYWG010000044.1:13539257-13555241 GCA_034779775.1 Enteromius afrohamiltoni
TAATATTGTAATGTTTTATATTATACATCGTAAGAAATGTAGAAGTCTGTCAATGGAGTGCCTGCCATATACAAACCATTTCACTGGATTTCAAGCATTTTGATTCTTATTGTAATAACAATAGTGCGTGAAGCTCGGGGCGCAGTCGAATTAACTATAATGAGCTCAAACCATGAAAACTAACATGGTGTTGTTTTCATACTGATAACTTTAACACAGAATATTTGTTTTTGACATGACTAACTTCATTTTAGAGTAGAAATATACAGCGTTCTGTAGATATATCTCTCATGTTTGTGAGTCATGTTTTTGCGGAGTTACAGTTCATTTTATTGACGTGTTGTAATCTGATCATCACAGAGACAGAGACAGCAGATAACTCACCCTGTTCATTTTCTTTATTTATCAAAAGCAGAATGTTTTGTTGATATTGTGAGTGCATTTAAAAAAAAATAGACCCTTTACAGATTTAAATACTGTATTACTCTTATATGTGCCATCATATATGACAAAACTGTTTCAGTTTTATTCTCTGACATCTGAAAAAAAACCAAGCGCTCCTGCTGGCGGGAGATCCAACCTCAGACGGTCAAAGCTCTTATTCTGTATTTATATTTAATTATTAATGTATGTATCTTTTTAAAATTAATTTTTAAATTAATTAAACTTAATTATTTTAATTCTATTTAAATAAAAAAAGATATGTCGCATATCATTTGTTACACATTATATTTTTATAGTACAGTTTCAGCAAATGTGAAATATTAACTAAAAATTATGGCATACATGGAAAATGATACTGACTATTTTAAAATGTTCTTTTCTTTTCCCGTTATGGAATGTCAATTCTGTCAATGCAAGGGCACCACCATCTTGTGGTGGTCAAAATTTTAAACAAATTAGATTTTAACCTACTCTTCATTTTGTTAGTTTAACTAAACTGGAATGCACATGCAGTGGTATTGCTGTTCTCATTAACTCATTTGCCCAGACTACTGTAACAGAGATTTCCAGCTTTAGCATGCTGCCAGCTAAATTATCAATCTCTGGTGATGTGCTGAAATATTGTGTTATTGATGAAGCGCTACAACAGATGTCCACACAACTAAAACAGCATTCGATTGGTGTTCATTAGCAGAACGTTAATTTGCACACACATTGTGCCATGCAGCCTAAACACATTTCTGCAGCAGACACCCACATCGCCACAACCCCCCAGGAGACACTCACTGCCTCTCCAACCTTCTGCGAGAGAACATGTGTTGTTTTAGAAAGATCAGAGGAAAGCTATTATTTCTCTAACTTTGATGTCAGAGCAGCGTTGTCCGATCCCTCTCTGTTTCTCACCTTTGCTCAAGCGAAAGTAAATCATTTGTATGCTCTGAAAAGAAAATGAGCAGAGGAAGATAATCAGGCAGCGGCTCACTCCCAGATGGCTGCTTCTGCTGTCTTGCCATCCAACTGAAGAGCTCTTTTCAGCCTCATTTTATTCATATCCTTTTACACTGATGGCACTATCATTAGAGGCAATCTACCTGAACAATAAAGGTAATTTTCCCTGCCTTTATTAGATAAGACCTTCCTGACTGAGCGCCTTGTGCAGCTGAGGGCTAATTGTCCATGTCAGCATAAACAAAGCAGCTGTGTACATCCGTTGTGTGTGTGAATGTCGGCTTTGTGTACTGCCTCTCCCAGTATCCTGTAATCGGCAGAATTAGGCAGATGGAACAGGAAGCCGCCATTGTGGTGTCCTGGCAATCTGCGACTCGAGGAATGCGTGCAAAGACGCCGCCGGAGGGAGGGGGTGGGGGGACGTTTCACGTTCGCCAACCCACGCCCTGCTCAGCCATTTAACAAACGGAGGAGTCTGTGTAGAGGTCGACTCTTGTTTGTTGTTAAAGATTTAATTAGAGAGTGCAGAAGAGGCAGCGGAAGCTTGTCTAATTAGCGAGGAGCAGAAAACCCACTTTAAAATTCAAGGACGACTAGCGATTAGAATGCAAGTCAAAAAGAAAAGGGTTTCTCTGGCCTTTGTTTTGCTGTTGTGGACTCTTTTTGTTGTTGAGATAGAGCGTGAAAGTCGGTTTAGTCCTGAGTAACAGAGCAGAGTGGGGAGAAAAAGATCCTAAAGACTGTTATTGTATAATAAAAGAAGATAATGTGAAGAGTGGTTTTACCCATAAATAATGTTGCACACCCAATCACCATAAATGAAGTTATAAAAGGTGAGTAAATGACAATTCTTATTTTTGGAGTGAACTGTTACTAATATGTCTACGCTCTAAATTCAGCACTTTCAGAGAAATCAGGGTCATATTCATTCATCTGCGCATGTTTATATGCACACGTTTTTATACAGTGTCCAATTACTGAATCCTACACGTGAAGCTTGAGTTCAGATAGAGATGTAATTGGAATCATTACAGGAATATATTTTCCTCCAGTCACGTATTATAGTTAAGCAGGCGGTGTTGGAGTGGTGCCATTCCTCAAGCACTTGAGCGTAATTTGACAGGCAGGCGTTTTGCCCACAAACCGCGGACGGTAAGGGAAAGTTGCGAAGCTGATGACAGAGAAACTACTTAGAGCTTCAGATTACTCTTGGCAGCTGTCGAGGGCATAATCAGTGCTGTGATGTTCGGCACAGCTCCAGGACGCTCCTGCAGGTCCCAGGCCCCAATGAAACGCAAAAAAAAGCAGGGGAGACACAAGATGAAAAGCCTGTGTGGTGGATCCCGGCTTTCTTTGATTGGATCGTCTTACTGTTTCTGAAAGGCCAATGTAGACTTTAAATGCCCTCTGTATATCAAACCCACACGTAGGATTGAAAATACCAGCTATAAATGTCAGTCAAATCACGTCCTCTGAGGCGTTCATAATCCACCATTGCATAGTGTCTTCATGGCTGTTAATGATGTCTAACATTCTTTTTTGATGTTTATTTGTCAATAAACATCAACGGAACTCTGTTGAACCATACTTTATGTATCACTGTATTTGGCGTATCTAACTTGATCATTCATTGGTTTCTCTTTGCTAGCATCTCTGTGACAGTTTACTAACAATTTGAGTAGAAGTGTGTGTACATGGTCATCATTCACCCTCACGTTGTTTCTTGTCACACATACACCACTTCATCTTTATCACAAACACCTCTTCTCTCAATGACGGCATCCCACCTACTCTGCGTATTTCCCAGGGTTCCCCGATTATGGCTTTTATTCTGGGCCTGGTGACCAGCGGGGTGCCCCCTGCTCCTTTGCTGACTATGCCACCCTGGGGCCCCATACGGGTCAGATGCTGCAAAGCGAGCACGTCACCTCTACCTGCAACTCACCCTCCCAGCACCACCCAAGCCCGGACCACTTTAAGAGCTCAGGTGTGTATGGCATACTTTGTCCAAGACATGTTTGGTTTCTAACGCTCGTTCATTCTGATGTATTGGGAAATACTTTTTTTTTTCTCATTCTAATTGTACATGAGCATACCAGAATTTGGGTACACTACATACTGAGTTCTTTCTCAAACCTTACTATGTGTATCCACAGGTACTGCACATTCAAGTACAAAGAAATCAGCCCTACCTATATAGAACTATATATTAAATTAATTGTAATGTGTGTTACGAATGAGAGAAGTAGCTTTGTTAACAGAAATGAACAATTTGGACCACATTAACATAACACCAAGATGTTGCAAACTCGTGCAACATCTGTCTAAAGTGTAATACAGGGAGGGCATCAATGATATAAATTTGCATGGCTGATCTCACCAACACAGCCAAATTCATCTGAACTTCTATTTCCTGTCTCTCACATTGCATATAAATGCTAGTCGTTGGAATGAAAAGTTTAGCAAGACTGGCTGTTTAGAAAACAGATTCAAAACAACCCTCCAGCCATGGTTTGAATCTGTGGATCAATTGATGCACGTTAAGCCTCATTGTCTTGAGATAGTGAAGTCATGCATTGTGCGGCCCATCTGCAGTAGTGTCCTAATCAGTGTCCTAAACGGCTTGTGCCAGGCCAGGTGTTGTGGATCTTTGAGATTCGGCTCCTTCTGTCCTACTTCTTTTGCCTCATTTCATTTGGCAGCCAACAGGAAAATGTCTGTAGTTCTCTTGCTTTACACCAGTGATCACGTAGATGTGGGTTTGGATTCGAGCCAAATTCGAGTGCTCATTGAGGCTGCTAACTCTGGATTCACAGTACAAAAGCTGACTCTAAATCCACCCTGGAGTGTATATAGAAATAAGAAAATGTATGTTTATATAATTTTTCTACAGTACATGCCATATTATAGAAGTGTTGGGAACACACAGCTGCTTTTAGCAGCCAAGCAAAACATCCTTTAGTTTTATCGTTTCTGTTGACATTGGTAACAAAAACTTATTTTCTACTTTGATGCTGCAATGTATGACCTTAATATTGCTTCAGTATGTGTTTAGAGCATTTTGAGATAGATCTATTAAAAACGACCTAATATGAAGGTCTGTACAAATGCCTCCTATATGCTTGTTGCTGTGGCAACTTGGACACAGTCAGTGCATTGTGAGGATTTTCAGGGGTCAATACAGATGCCGTGGGTTTGTAGCTTTGCTCAGCAAAAACACTTTATAATCCCGCCAAAGGATGTGCAGAGTGACATCGATTAAAAGCCCAACGCTGGGAGCCAGAGCGGGACAGATGAGTCACCTGTGTCTCAGAAACACGCTGCGTAATCACAGGCCGGCGGGTTTAATTAGCATGGGTGCTGCTAAGCTACCAGTCAAAGCCAATAAATGTAAGTCATGTTTAGCTTTTAAAGCTAATAGCAGTAACGGTTTAGCCCCAGGGTTTAATTTAGAGCATAAATCCTATTCCTGGCAAAGTGAGAGAAAGCTCGGCACTCACCTTTACAGAATTCAGCAATTATATGGAATAAAGATTACAGTACACACACAAAATGACTGTGAAAGCCATTGTGCTCAGATAAGACAGCCAGAGAGTTAGTTAATGCGGTCTTGTCATCATTAACAATCTACGTTACTTAACTGTTAAACCATCCAGTTAAACTAAACATTTATTTCTATATATACTTAAATTCTTCATAAGCTTTCTGCAGGCAGGCCATCTTTGACAATAAAATCATGAATGTTTTAGTAAATATCATCAAGGATCATTTTAATATAAAGGTCAATGCAGTGTGTGATGACATTACCTCACATTGAACATCCTAAGCATCCTCTCATCTGGTTTATACCTGTGGTGACTGCAGTCATGGATGTTGGGGTTTCTTCAGCTCCAGCTGAAGAACTCTGTCACTGGGAAGAGAGATGTGAGGAATGAGCAGTCAGAAAGGAAGCTGAATCTTTACATGCGTGTTCACGCTCATTTGAAATCTCTGCTCACAGAGCGCTCAGCGCAGCAGGAAAGCCTGTTTCTCTCTGCCCTGTCCTTCGATCAGACCTGCTTAATGCACAGCGCAGCATGTGGCTGTGTGCAGTTTTGTATGGATGGTGTGGGTGTTATTTAATCTATATGCTGTCCACATGGGAAGGCTGTTCATACAGGATGATTCTGAATCCGTTTTTAAATACAAGTATCTTAAAATACAGCAGTTAAACCCCTTATACTTTAGTTTGCATAGTCCAATTAAAACACAACATGTCCTGTACGAATGGCCCTTGACAGTGTTATTAACATTTTGAACACATTCACTAATAATTTGTTTTTACATATTTAATGAACGTTATACAATACAGTACCATGTAAGTGACACAACATGCATTAAAGGGTTACTCCAGCCCAAAATACCTCTGTCATTAATCACCCATGCCGTTTTAAACCTGTAAAAGCGGTGTTCGTCCTTGGACGATGACGAAGGCGGTGTCTTTCATACTTTTCTGCACCTTGACAGTCAATGCGACAGTCACAAGCTTTTCGGTTTTCATCAAAGATATCTTAAATTGTGAGGACAAACAAAGCTTTTACGTGTTTGGAACGACATGGGGGTAAAGTGATTAATGACAGAATTTTCATTTTTGGGGTGGAGTATCCCTTTAACATTCAAAAGTTCAGGGAAAGATTTTATGCGTTTGAAAGACGTCTCATGTTCACAGAGGGTATTTATTTAATAAAAGATGTGAATACTGTAAAATACTATTATATTTTAAAAGAACTGTCTTCTGTTCTAATGATTTATTCCTGTGGTGGAGAAGCTGAATATTTAGCTGCCATTACCCTAAACTTTAGTGTCACAGGATCTTTCAGAAATCTTTTAAAATGCTCTCTCTTGAAAGCCATTGTTCTTCTGAATATTTTTATTGATACTGATTCTTTGAAAGAAGTGCAGGTTCTTTTGACCCTTCTATTCAGTTTCAATCGGTTTATTTATCCTTGCCAAGTAAAATGTCATTATGTAAATAAATAAAATTGAACCTTTGTACATATCCTGTCACATACGACACTCTCTGCTACCTTAGTGGTCTTGTTAGTGACTGAAATAAGATTTATCAGAAATCTGATGCATGTCTTGCACAGGTGCTAACCCTCCACGGCCTGGAGGTTTCCCCGGTGCAAACAGTCCTGGACCCGTGGCAGACTTGTACGGCCCCAGCAGTCAGGACTCAGCAGTGGGAAATTACATCAGTGCTGCCAGCCCTCAGCCGGGCTCCGGGTTCAATCACAGTATCGCAGTGAGTACAGCTCTCCTACACTCCTCAGTCACACTGATGTGATCCGAACGTGCAGAGAAAAGTTCTCACTTTCTGTCTTTTGTCCATCATACTTTTAATTATATTCAACCTCCAGCTGAGAAATCAGTCTGATTGGCTGTTCCTCTATTGTACTTTTTATTGCATGAGCTTGATTGTCAGCACAGCAATTTAGAAACACCAAGTTGGAGAAAAAAAAAAAAATATCAGAGGAATTAATTCCATTCCACATGTTCAGAAATACCCCAATGAGTCACGAGTCTCCGTTAGACTGACACTTCACGTCTCGCTGATGTTTTGTTTAGGGAATAGAAGCATCACAAACAGTTTAGAGAAAGCAAAAGCTGGTGTGGTTGGAAATGAGCAAATTGTCAAAATCAGATGTCCCTGTAACTAGCAGATGCTCTTGACACCGTCTCCAAACAAAAGCCCCTGCGTTGCACAAAAACTTGCTTTAATTGGCTTTTGTCAGGGAGCGCACCGAGTCTGTCTGCAGATGTCACTGACGTCAGGTTGCGGCTCGGTGTCGGCACGGATCTCAATTTGAAGAAGAAAGCATTTATAATGAGGTGCCAAATTGAAATTTAATTATTCACCCCATTCTCGCAAATAAGTTTCTTAACCAAATGAAGCACATATGTTTTGATTAATGCGAGTATTTAAGTCAGATTTTATTGCTTGTGGGTGGTCTACTTGGAGGCTAGTTTTTATCTGGAGTATATAAAAGGTCATAATAGTGGTCCATTAAAGTCGTGTGGTTTAATCTTCTAAAATCCTAAAGTGGTTCTGTGGTATTTCGGTTTAACAAAACGTCCTTGTTTTTATTGATTCCCGCATGTCTCTTAACCTAAATGGACCAAGGCTAAATTTCGAAGAGTGAGGAAATGACAGAATTTCTTATTTTTGGCTGAACTATTCCTAAACTTCTGAGCCAGTAATGAGGAGGAGAAATGTATGATCTTCCATCACAACAGGAGTGATGTCTCCTAGTGGATAAAGATCTTAGCTGGTAATTTAAAGGTTTGATTCTAAACAGGCTGATCTGTTAACTACCACCATTATACCCTCGAGCAAGACATTTACTTCAGAGATTGCTTCTGTAGTTTGTCACTTCTTGAAAGAAAAAGCCCTTCTTTTAATGGCTAAACTGGTGAAGAACTGCTCATAAACAGCTGTTTATAGTGTATAAAGACAACGGACTAATGACAGGAATATTAACTGCTGGTTGGAAACTGAAGTGAGCAGAAACTTGAATCCGTTATACTTCGTTTCTGCCTCCTGGCATCTAAATAAAACATGTCACCGCATGAATTCATAACTTTATTCATCTGCATTAGTGTGTTTCTGACTGAGTGCCGTTTTGTGCTGTGATTAATTCCAAATTTAGTGCGTGTTCGTTCAGCTGGACTGATAGATGTGTGTGTGTGTGTGTGTGTGTAGTTCTTGAAGTCTCCGTGCAGAACATTAACACGGGAAATGACGCAGAACTAAAATGCTCGTCTCCATTTATTTTTCTGACACATGTCACCAGTTCATCACCTACTGGAACCCCCTCCCTCTCTCTCATAGTATCAACACACATCCACAACGAAATAAAGTCCTTCCATGCAATTCTTAAAATGAGGAAACCTGGCAGAAAAGCCAATATAAATTTAAGAAAGCCTTTCCTTCCTGCCCTCTAAAGCAGCGGGTGTGAGACTGACTTTGATTTATTCGTATGGATTAGACAGATCCGCTCCTGCCATGCACACAATAGTCTGATGACAGGCCCGATAAGCGGCTGTGTTTCTCAGAAAGGCTTGTTGACAGGTTGCCGTTTTGCCCTCTAAATCAGCCGTGCGGGTTTGTAAGTTCACAAACGCAGTCTGACAGTAGGCAGGATTTATTTATTCAGGAGCGATCAGCTCCACGGAAGAGGAATCAGGACAAATTCTTTTCTTTTTGTATTTTCCTTATGTTTATATGCCTCATAGGTACTCAGATCCAGCTGTATTTATAGCAGAATAATTGAAACGGAAGTCTAAGATATATACTAAAGGCCGAATCTGAATGAGAAAGGGCTCTATGACGTCACATATAGTAGAAGCTCTTGTCACTCTGTACAAAGTCCATTTTAAATTCCGTTTTGGAAAAGAGCATTTTCTAAATGGTATTTTTAGGAAGCCTGGTTTTCTGAGTAGACTAATTACAAATCCTGCCAGGGACAAAACATCTGCTGCTGCCCAACTAGCCATGCTGTTTCCTGAGCAAGGTCTGCTGTCGCACAGATTTGATTGGTACTCTTATCAGTATCATTTGTGAATAAATACTGAAGTGAAATTCTTGATTCTGTACGAGAGAAGAATCAATCTCAGACCCTTCATAAAAGAAGCATTTCAATTATTCTGTCTGAATCTGTCAGTGTGCTAGAATCACAGCTTTCGTACAGCTATGATAATTGTGCTCAGCATCTTACTCGTGATCTGCTTTTAGGGTCCTTTGATCGCCACAGCTTTTACAAATGGATACCACTGAAAGCTAAACGGAGATGCAGAACCATCTCATTGAAGGTATGCATGTTTTTCACTCATTCGGATACTTTATTTTATGCTTCCTGACTCTTATTGGTTTTGATTTTACCAGAGTTCACCGGGAGGCCCTGGGAAAATGTCCGGAGTCTCTGATTGGTTCATGTACAGTTGATGTCATAAAGACTTCAAGCACTACAGGTTTTGATTGGTGAATGGACAAGGACGGTGCAACCAAACAGAGAGGACAAGAAAAATACGATCATCTCAGAAAACAAACATCACAACTGCTGTAACTGTAATCCAACCGTCTTGTCACTGCAGGACATTTTTCTTTTCTACACGCTTTTTTTCTTTCTGTACACTTTTTAAATGACTTCAGCTTTTAGAAAAACATACTTAGATGAGTGAGTTTTTCAGTTGCGATTCGTCAGGTTTTTCCCCCCTAGATTTTGGTGCCAGTGAACTTTTAATTTTGCACATATGGACAGACGCCGTGCTGAAAGACACCATGTCATTCATCTATTGGAAAAAAGAAAAAAAATCTTAGTAGCTGTTTTTAATTGTGAAGTCTCATTGTGGATCATAATGACCTATTTTTGGGCAATACAGAGGGAGAGGACTCCAATATTTTTATGGTCCTTTTTATATATATCTATATATATATCTGTGTGTTGTTGTTGTCATTTAGAGAAGAAAAATAATAATGTATAATGTAACCCCCCCCCCCCCATGATTTAAATATAAGAGAAGGAAATGTAAATATACGTCACTGCATATAATCGGTTCAGGCATATTTTTCTGGTATTGTTTAAAAAAAATAAAAAAATCAGGGTGAAATTAATCGACAGGTGAAAAAATGAATACATTGATTTGTTTAATACACATGAGCTGAATCATTTTACAGGTGTAATACCAGCATACTCATGCATAACATGAGCTGAAACTTTCCAAAACACCACTCTCGTCCAAAGCACACTGTGTAGTGATCAACGAAAGGACTTTTTCTTGTGTTCTGCACATTCTGACACTTTTATACTCCTGAGAGAAAAAAGAAAAAAGAAACTTACTATGTTATCTGTTGTTGTTAATGTTGTCTAATAGAGGATGATCCTCTTGATTTTGGAACCTGTCGTGGACTGTACGTGAACGAAACGGTTTATTTCTCTTTTGGCTGAAGAAGGCAAACGTTTTTAATGAATCATACCTCAGTCCTGTGAGATTTAATTTATTCAGAGCAGATCAAGTGTACAGAGGAAGCTTTGCACTGTGTACAAAAAGAACGACCGTTTTCTCTTCGCACATGCTAGCTGTCACGAGTGACCTTACAGAGATTTGATGTATGAAAAATTGTTCAGTGAATGTTGCTTTTATTTTTCTGCCGCTGGCGTCCAGAACGCAGGTTGAGAAGAAGCCAAACGAAAAGCAATCTATTACTGGTGCGCTCAAGATTTCATTTCAAGGACATAGCAAACCTTTTATCTGAAGTATTGACGTATTTTAATATACAGCCAGTTGAAGACACTGGAAAAAAAAATCTTGACCTGAGAGCTGCTGATTTCTTTCTTTCAAGTTGAAAAGCTGTTTTAGGTCAAACACGCATATATAAATATATACAAAAAAATGCTGATTTTTAATGTTAAATGATCTGATATGTATATTCTGATGTAAATGTGTCTTTTTTTCCTGCTGAAGATGTAAACTGTTTCGTTTGATGACGTTTATTTGGTGTAGTCTGGTGGCCGGAGGCAAACGCACTAAACGTCAGAGCCTCAAAAAGATTTACAGATCCAGTCACGTAATATTTAAACAACTGAAAGGAACGGAGCGAGAAAAGAAAACTATTGTAATGTTCAGATGTAAAAAGAAAAATGTAAAAATGAAACATTAAAAATGAAACAAAGATGTTTGGTCACTGTGAATAATTTGTGATTAAGGGTTTTCTTTGTTTTTGGTTATTAATGCTAATGTCTCATTCTCTAGATTCTTTTTTTTTTTCATGTCATTTAACTACATTTTGAATGAGCTGTAAGACCAGCATTATCTTTTTCCCCCATCATCTCTCAAGTATTTCACTGAACTACACAAACACTTGGAATTTAGAGATAAGGCACTGAAGGCTGTGTTATACTGTCAGTAAATGCACTGTACTCCCTATATATGATTAAGGCTCTGACATGTAACCGAGAATGTGGGTGCTGTCAGTGATGTGCTCAGTATTTAAACGTATAGTATCATAGCTGGATTTCATGGATTTGGAGGTCTGTTTTACCTGAAGAGCAAGTTCTGTTAGCGTTTCCGTTTAGCTCACTTTGCTCAGCTGGTACTGGACCCCGGACAATGCTGACTGGCTGATGGTACAGGAAAGTGCAGGATCTCCACTAGTGATGATATTGAACTGTAAAGACAACAAAAAGGAAAATCAATTATAATTCAATTAATTATAACATACAATAGTGTCTGCATGACAAACCACCTGTCGTTAGGTACCATTTTTTTTTTAAATGTTAAAATTACTGTCACATGATCCTTCAGAAAATTACTTGATTTACTGCTTAAGACACATTTCTTATCAAAAAACAGTTGTGCTGCTTAACACTTTTGTGAAAAGCATGAACTGTTTTTAATGGCTAAATCTGAAAGTTTGAATGGCCCTGCGTTTCAGGCCTGAACTATATTTGGCCACATTTGTCCTATCAGGTCTGACTCATAAGGGGATGTCGCCGGGCCTGTCCAGCTGTCTCAACTCACCGAATGGCCCGTGTCTCTGTCATGCATGCCTTGTCCTTGTCTCAATGAGATCTCTGTGCAGCAAATACCAGCAGGTCTTCCATCTACTAAAGACAGGATGTCATCTGGCTGAAAAATATCCAAGGTTCCCGAGCAGGCTGCAGATGTTCAACATTATTTCCTGATATAAACATAATGCTGATCAATTAGTGAGACAGACTTTCAATATTGATGGCATAAGTCACTGACCTGTGTGTAAGTTGGTCCATGATGGTTTGTCTTGGTCCTTCCAGCGTTTAACTGATTTAATGTCTTCCTAAGCACAGTTTTTTTAAGGTCACTTCAATTATAGCCCGTCAGTCATCGCAGAGCAACAATTTGAAAATTTTAGTGATTGTATTGCGTATGTATCAAAATGGCATTAAAGTGAATGGCATGAATCTGTAGGTATCAATCTATTTG
The DNA here is from genome assembly GCA_034779775.1 of Enteromius afrohamiltoni. NCBI lineage: Eukaryota > Metazoa > Chordata > Actinopteri > Cypriniformes > Cyprinidae > Enteromius > Enteromius afrohamiltoni. The sequence goes on from JAUYWG010000044.1 coordinate 13,551,651, forward strand.
GGAAAAAAATGGCATAAAACACACAAACTATGTATGGAAGCCATTCCACTCAGTGTCTGCTGTATTCCACTTCATTCTGTTTAATCAAGTACTGATTAGGTGATCATCTCAGTCAAATCTTGTCAGTCAAATGCGGAAAAGTATATACTCTTAAAATAAGATTCTTGCAGCTGAAAGGCAAAAACAGTGCTAGTAGTAACTCCTAAGTAAATGGAATCTATTTTATGGACTGTGTTAAAAAGAAAAATTCTGAGTGAGGAAAAGAGGGGTTCATTTCTGCGGAGGGATACATTGGGACAACAAGGCTACAGACTGGCATAGGAGGAAATGCACTCTCCACTGACCGGGATGACCGCCAAACTCACTCAAGAGCCGCAGAATCAGCTGGGGTGAAGTGCATAGTAAGGATGGTTTGTAACAGACTCGTAGGGGCAAGACTGAAGTTCTGCAAAGCTAGAAAAAGCCCCCGATCCATGAGAAGCAGATAAAAGCCAAGCTGAGATTTGGAAAATACCACAAGGATTGGACCTGCAGCTCTGCCCAACACCTGAGGCGTCATTTATAAAATGTTGCGCAGAAACAATCCTAAATTTTATCTTACGATCATTTCTCAGATGTACATGTAATTCATAAAAATAATAATAATAATGTATATGCAGAAGATATGAAGGTGTTGAGTGCTTTATAGGTTAAAAGTAATATTTAAAAAAAAAAAATTTACACAGAATTTAATAGGGAGCTAGTGGAAATTTTGTAAAACAGGAGTTATATGTTGAGAAATGGAAGTTTTGGATATAACCCCAGCAGCAGCATTTTGTACCACCTGCAATATATGCAGAGCTTTTGACTAATCCATTCTTGATGTTACAAGTGAAGTGCATGCACAAGAGTAGACGTACTCTTCGTTGAAAGGACGGCACATAAATTATTGATATTCCTAATATGAAAGAATGCAGAACGGGTAACTCTATTAATATGAGCTTCAAAGACGTTTGATCAAAAACTACTACCAAAACTTTTAACCTGGTTAGAATATCAATATCAATTAAAACAGAAGAAATTTGATTTACCTCATGTAGTTTTTGAACCAAAAAGAGGAATTTTTGTTTTACTATTAATCAGTTTGAGAAAAAAAAAGAAAGAAAGAAAGAAAAACTAACATTTGATTCTTCGAGGCACTCAACAAGAGCAGAAGGGAGAAACATTGAAGAAGGTTTAGAGGAGAGATAAAGTTGGGTGTCATCTGCGTAACAATGAAATTGAATGCCATGTTTCCTAAAGAGGGCGCTTATTGGAAGAAGATAAATAAGAAACAAAAGATGTCCCAAAACAGAGCCCTGTGGAACACCAGTGACAACTGGAGCAGTGGTTGATTGAAACTGTTTAAGTCGTACAAATTGTGTGGTCTGTAATAGATTCCAATCAGTTTAATAGTATGCTGTGAGAGAGAGTATCAAATTCTGAGTTCAGATCAAGTAGTGTAAGAATCGATAAGAGTCCAGAATTGGCAGCTAGTAATTCATTTGATATCTTTACAAGTGCGGTCTCGACACCATGCTGAGAACCAAACCCAGATTGGAACGGTTTAAATAAACCATTACTGGAAAGAAGCAACAATCTTTTAAAAAAAGTTTAGACAAAAACAGCAAATTGGAAATGGGACGATATAATAGGTGTTGTCAGTGCAGTTTTAAAATCAGTAGGAAAAATACCAGAAAGAAGTGAAGCATGCATGATGTATGTAATTACAGAAGAGAGTAATGTCGGTAATGGGTCCAGTTGACATGTGACAGATTCAGATTTTTGTACAATATAACATACTTCTTATACAGTAAGTAGTTTAAAGGTAGAACAGGTAGAAACACCAGATCAAAATATCACTTGACCAGGGCTGCATTTCCCAAAAGCATGGTTAGCCTACTATAGTCACAAGTTCCATCGTTACCAGCACAGTTCAAAGATTCGTTGTTTCCCAAAAGCATAGTTCAAACGAACATTCGCAATCAATGTCACAAACGTACATGGTTAGAACTACAGCTTTGGACCTGTGGTTAGGAGCATAGTTTCTTGTTACCAAGATATATGGGCTTTAATAAATGTGCTCTTGGGCACAAGCAGCAAACTAACATGCAGTACTGTCTTTATCTTACATTCTATATAAATATAAAATGCGTTTTAATTATGTATTTTCACACATCCATTCTCATGTGCATGAACGTACGCAAGAGGGAACCCGCGATGATTCAAAGATCAAATAAAGCAAAACAAAAATAGTAAATATGTCAAGTATTAGTCAATATGTGTCACATTCAAAACAGCAGCAACTTCTCTAATCAGTTAAACAGCAGAAGTTATTTCTCCACCATATGCGTGACGTCATTACAGTTTTTCCCAACTGTTTACACACATTTTCTGAAAGCATGCCTCATATTGTCAGAACTCTACACACAAATCAAAAAACACGCACACAATGGGCAATACCCTTCAATTCTTCTGCAAAATGAAACGTTACTTTCAAAACAATACAATTTCTTCTCAAAATGGTATTTTGTGTTCAAATGGCACACGCAATCATTGCATCACATCACATTTATAAGAAGCAGTTGAACACTGATGTGCTTAATGTAAAACACTATGACCACTTCTTCTCCATTCATCATAATGACTTACTGTAAGCCTTGTTTTGTTCAGTGTTACACTTACTACAGACAGTACATGGGCCTACACAAGTGCATTGTAAAATATTTCAGAGTATTGTTGTTAAATAAAACGCACAAATACATGGTGAATCCAGCCATGAAAAGCATCAACTGCTATATCTCCACATGCATCTTCCATAGCTTGGAGAAGGGGTATATGTAGTGATGATATATAAACATATGTATAAAAAACAATAATAATTATATAAATTAAATGTCATTCATGTGTGATCAGTATTGTGTATTACCAAAGTATATCTTTGTGAACAACGGTTAACATTCCCTGCTGAGATTGGTATGGACGATGGATTATTTGTTTACCTGCTGGGGAAGGGGAGCGCACTGCTCAAACAATATACAGACTCAGAAGGTGAAGCAGCAGCTCCGTGTCCTGCGTCTTCATTTGTTTACAGTTTTTCTTAGTTGTTTACACACAATTACTTGTACTTGAGACACAATGACTACAACATGTAACTGATGCACCCAACCCCTGAACCAATTCTGCTGAACTACAAGCACAATTCCTGCTTTACACTCAAATTACAGGTTTAAAACACACTCAATTCTCTGCATTTGGCACAATTTCCATGAAGAAAATCTCTTGTTTTCACGAGGAACACACTGTCATTCAAAATTGTAAAGTCACTTTGCATACTAACTCATCACACCTGTCACACATAATTGCAATTTAGAAGTAAAGCTTTATAAAACGTTTTTTAGTTGTTTATCTCCCCCATATTCTCTGTTCTTCAATTCTATGGAGGAATTGTTTTCTGTCTGGAGATGGAAAGTGTATGACAGAAATCCACACACACGTATACCCCTTCTCCAAGCTATGGAAGATGCATGTGGAGATATAGCAGTTGATGCTTTTCATGGCTGGATTCACCAT
>JAUYWG010000044.1:13569576-13584355 GCA_034779775.1 Enteromius afrohamiltoni
TTCATTGTTAGGTAAATGATCTTGAGTGTGTTTGCCCATTCATAACAAATAGAAGGGGAAAGAGTTGCGTCAGCTATGTGGTGACTGCCAAACTGCCTTATCTCACTCTTCCCTCAAGATTAGTCCAGTTTCATCAGCCGTTATTCCGCAGGATCTCACGTAATGCAAGGAAAAATACTCATTTACAGTTTTTTTCCCTCCTGGCATTTATCCAAATGACAGCATTTTTTTCTCACCCACATAATTAACAATACAGTATCCTATCCACAGCCATGAATTGTGTAAAAGATCTGCGGTTGTGTGGTCTGAACCACAAACCCTGTGGCTCTGACGTTTTCCATCATCTCTGAAAAGAAATCACACGAGTCAGCGAGGCAAGGAGAGAGAGGCCTTCGAACGTCGTTCCTTCATGTAATAACACCCAAAGAGATCCCGTCTTTTTGCTGGACCGGCGGCCAAGAAGTGTAAAATCTCTCACTCTGCTGAATGTGATCTTGTCAAAGGGGGCATTAAATATTGATCAGCTAAGAAGATGGTCAATAAGTCAGGATTCAGATGTTCTGCTGGGAGCCCGGCAGCCACAGTCAAACACTGGCAGAATTGTTATGGATCCCAACTGAGAGGGATGAAGGAAATTCTGCTGCCCATCTGCTCGGAATATCTTTGCGCTATTGTCTAAGGAGGGATAGTTGTCATTTAAAAAAATAAAAAAATACTTTGCAACTATTGTTGTTGATTTATTTATGCTGGCTCTCACCTATGTTTGCGACTGAATATAAATAATCATAATTGATGGACAATTAGGATGTATCAGGCAAAAGACATCAGCGCAACCCAACACAGAGAAAGAAAAAAAAAAGCAGAGATGAAGCCGGTGCTTCAATTTCCGGTATATACTATACCTTTATACTTAAAGGTATATACTTTCCTTTACAATATTATACTTTTTTCTTCGGGCTACTTAAATTTATTTTGGGCTACCAAAAACTGAAGAGTGCCAGCCTGAAGGGCTACGAGGGATTTTGAAATTTTGCGAGCCCTGCAGTACATGTTGCTAATATATCAGCCTGTTATATTATATGTCTCTCTGTGTGAACATGACACAGTTTCATCTGATACAGAAACTCAAACACGCCGCTTCAAGCGTCTGCTCTCTCAATAAACTGGTACACTTTAACTCCAGAGCTGTTCTGAGAGTCTAAATTATTCAATTATTTTAATTAAAATAGCAATTATGACAGAAATATATAGACTTTTTTTTTTTTTTAGCAATATCATTCAACCAAGATATTTTTTAATCATATTTTTATAAGTTCAGTTGTGCAGCATCTTATTTAAAACGCAATGTTTTGTTTTAAATGATATATTTTCATATTACATTTTAAAGAGTTAGTTGTCCATTTTTAAGTTGTTAGACTGATGAACATGAAGACGACTGATTAAATAGTGCTTTTTTGATGATAAAATTTATTAACAATAAAGTTTAAGGGGAAAAAGGATTTCACAGTGCGCTAAATTAAAAGGAGGCTGTTCTTTAAATTTTAATTGTGCACAGACTAGTAATTTCAAATATGTGAAATGCCAAATAATGCTAAATGAATATCATGCTAAATATCAATACTGCACTATTTTTTGGCCCTGTCTTACGGACACATACTGTAAAAACTTACAGGAGTTCCAGCTCTCCAACAGGTAACACACCAACACATCTTTTACATCTCAAACTAGTTTCATTTTAAACTTCCTGACAGTCTCTGTTGATTGAGAGGTTTTACGTTGTTTTCCAGACAGCGCTTGATAGCCGAGGGCAGAGGGGCAGGACTCACGTCATCCATCATTTCCACGGCATCTCGCCTTCTTAGGGACATCTGTGCAATCAGTGGACCATCAGCCCCCGAGTCAAGCACGGCTGCCTCCGTCCAATCCCACAAATGGTCATCAGAACAGAACAACAGCACTGACAATTTCAGCAGGACAAAACAAGAAATGGGGATTTTTCTTACTCCTCATTGTCATTTTATTTATGCCACTGTCTCAAGCAGCGGGGCTCGTCTCGTTTCCTTCAATCTGATGGTCTTATTTTCAAAAGGGATCGTCTTTCAGAACCCAATTTGTCAAGGGTGAACTACATTCCTGTGTTGCTCTCAAAGCTTCTGACAGAAACATTTATGCCAGCTTAGACTTCACCAGGATGAATTAAGCTAACATGAAGTAAAAACTGGGGAGCTGAATAAATTCACATTCAAAATTGATCGCAATTTTCAGAAGAGAAAGTGATCAAATATCTTATATTTTAAATCACCAATGAAATCCAATAACAACTGCATTATAAATGTTGTTTACTTTGCTCAAATAGTGTCTAAAAAAAAAGCGTATTTTTCAGGCTGGACCAGTTGGTACGTTCACAAAGTCCTGAGCGCACATCTCAGAACGCTGACTGTTTCTATAGCAACCGGGACTTCTAACGGCAGCTTCTTATCAATTTGTGATTGGTTCTTTTACTCAAAAGGTGGGGCTTTATTTAATAGAGCGGCCATATTTTTTTACCATTTAAAATGAAATTTTGACACATCTTGGGTATTCTATACTGTTTGTTTTTAGTTCTTTTTGGAGAATCTAAAGTAATACAGTAAGGACCCTTAAGAACCAGTTTTCATTAACAGAACTGCTCATAAGCATCATTATTACTTTTGATTCACCAAAAAGTACTAAGAGTCATTTGTTTCTCAATCGGATAAAAAATTGGATATATTATAATCGCATGGCCAAACACCCTTTTTGTTCTTCTGAAAATATAATATGTAAAAATGTTAAAGATTTTTCTCTCTGTATGTTTCTACTAAGAAAATACTCCCTTTCTTTTCTATTGGAGATTGCAGTGTTTCATGAGTTACTAAAAATGAAAAAAGCATTTGTTGTGATCGTGACTTTGAACGTTAATTGGAATGTTTTCCAAAAAGATAAGAAATCTGAAAATGGCATAGCAAGGTCAGCGCATTTGTAAAATAACAAGATGTTTGCACAGCAGCTGTTCTGTGTGTGAGAAAACAGTGACAAAACAACCTCCCACCTCTAATGAAAAGATCTGTCCACCTGAACACTCTCATGCTCTCAGCAGCACGTCCTGATTTCACTGTCCTTTCCACAAAAACCCTGCAGTCGCTTGGCTGTTTTTAGACGGGGACTCAGTGAACAGGATGTTAATGGATCATCAGAGATCTGACGGGGGCGCTGCCATCAGGGGGAGGAGGTGGAGAAACGGGGAGAGGGGCTGAACAGAAAGCCCTGCATTATTTATCCAAAGTTAAAATTAATAAGGTCAGATTCATCATTGTCTCCTTCTTCTGCTGCTTGAATTTTTAATGTTATTCATTGGCTGAAAAGAGCATTCACCAACCCTGTGTTAGATTATCCATCAGGAGTTGATCCCTCACAGAGCTGCAGGTCTGAAGAGGATTATGGGTAACTTATCCCGAGTTCATGCCAAAAACTCTCCCGCACGGAGCATCAGAGAAAAGTGTAGTAACCTGAACTGCTCTTCACTCACTCACTCACTCACTCTCTGCAAACAGTTGACAAAAATGTGCATATGACCTATTGAAATTCTGACCAATAATAAGCATTGCATAATTAAAACAGTATAAAAATGTGCATTTATTTGTTCTTTTTAGTGAGCGTTAAATGATAGCAAAAATAATTGTATCATAAAAATAGGTGCTGCACATAGTTTGACAACCCATGGTACCAATATATGCATCCCTGTTCCCATTTATGATATTGATTTTGGCATACTGTATATCGTATTTCAAAAGTAATGTACTTTATGATCGCTGGCATGCTTTGCACATGCATCTGGTTTAAGCTTCAAACAGAATAAAGGAAAAGTGAGAGAGAGAGAGAGAGAGAGAGAGAGAGAGAGAGAGGAGGAGTCCTGATCTTTACTCCTCTCTGCCTGGCTGGTGGCAGCAGGTGTGCCTCTGTCTTGAGCTTATGGCATCAATTTAAATGACAGATAATTACTTTTGTGACAACGTGCCAATGAGATTAGGCCCAGGCAAACAACATAACAGCAATTTGCTCTGCTCTGGAGAGCAATAACACCAATCATAATTAAGAACTATGGCCAAAATAGCAAGCTGCTGCATATCGTTGAATACAATTACGTTTCGCCTATAAAAAAAGAAAAAAAAGAAAAGAAAGTGAGAGAGCAAGAGAGGGAAAGAGAGAGAGAGAGGAAGAGAAAAAGGCCAGTCTGCTGTGAGACGCCTCTCCTGGGTCTTTTTTCAGAATGACATAAAATGATTAATTAACTCATTAATCCTCCTCTTTTTCTTAAATAGATGTTGTCAAAGACCTGTCAGCCTAATTTCGGAAAGCCACAGTCAGGAAGCTAGAAGGAGTTTTGCTGCAGTGTCCATTTAGCTTTTCATGTCAAATCCAATCAAAGTCTCAATAAAGACTCGCTCCTGTTTGCGGTAACGTTGGGCCGTCATAACATTGAATCTTACAGCCTTTTCTTGATAGTGTCATCTAAACCCAATAAAGCATCTAAATTCACCCACTTTAAAGTTTGTGGATATTATAATATTTGTTCTGGAGGGCTGCTGGAAGTGGAAGTGTTTTTATCTGTCAATCTTTTATTTCGTCTTAAAAGACATTGACACCAAATGCATTTAACCTCTATAATGCAATATATTTCTGAGTGACAGAATGTAAGGCACAATCTGATTGGATTGTGACATGTTAGGCCATGACCCTATTGAAAAGAAAACTTGCTTCAGAGGCAGAGAAAACAACTGCATTCCGATAAACTGTACCAAAAAAAAAAAAACTATTTTGAATAGCATGCGCTAATAAATAATGCATAATGTGATCAAGGAAATTCACATAATCTTTAAGCGGAGATAAAATCATCAAATCCATCATGAAGGTGAAGGAAATTGGCATAAATTTAGCACTGATAGAGAAGCAATATGGCTCTACCTGTGAGACAATCTGGGGTAAGTGTCCTTAATAGCGACAAATGACCCCTGTAATACACTGACCTGCAGACCGCCACAAAGCCCACCGTCAGAAACAAAAGCATCTCCAGCAGTGCACCAAGGATGCAGCTCCAGCATTGATTATGTTAATAGCATGCACCTTCATCTCAGATCAAAGAGACACAGTGGGGCCAGCGGCTCTCATATACAGCCCACTTGTGTCATCTCACCAGGAGAGTCTTCCATTTAATTCATCATTAATATGATTTGCAGAAACGCGTAATCTGCCTTTAGGAATGAACAGGATGTTGCTGAGAGCTCAAGCTGCTAGAAGATCTGCCCTGCAGTGAAGTGAATCTTGGCTGCACCCGAAATTGTCCCCCAGGAGTGAAGCACCTAGCTAAAAGAGCTCGGTTTCAGCAGCCAAATCAGAAACACGCAGCCTCTCCACTGAATCAGACCTAAAATATTACCCAGGAGGCTTTGTCTGTGTGTGAAGGGGACATTTAGCTGCAAATGCTCATCTTTGAAAAGGCTGTTTGCCTGTTCAATAGAAAGAGGGAGAGAGAGCAGGAAGAGGCCTTGGGTTTGCCTGTCAGTGGCTGCATGAATATTGTATATTCTGGCATTTGCCTTTTGGGGCCTTAAGAGGAATGAACGGATGACAATGTCAGTCACTGCCTGCACAGTTGGACATGTCATGGGGATTCTTATTTATTTATTCAGGTTTATGGGGGGCAGGGAAGAGTTACAGGGTGAATCTAATGGAAGCATGTCTGGGTCACCTCAAAATAAAAAGAAAAAATAATATTTATGAGAACTAATATTTTACATAATATAACCCAACATATTATTTTGATTATTATTAATATATTCTAAATAAGGAAAATTTTAGAACATATTACAAACTTTGTATTATATGGCACTTAGAGTACTTAGAGCTGATTTTTTTTACCAAAATAACAGATCATACAAAATACATTCTGCATAGTTTACTTATTTCTGACCTTAAAAGAATGTAATATAAAAGATGCTCACATGTAGTCCACAAGAGAAAATAATAGATGAATTTATAAAAATTAAATTTATGTACACATGATTCTTACTGTGTTGTAACCTGAATTATAGACAGCGTGTTTTTGTATAACGATAGTTGTACATGAGTCCCTGAATTGTCTGATGTTTAATCAGGAAAATACTTTAGGTACAATTCTATGGTTTTCCAGCTTTTTTTTTTTTTTTTTTTTTTTTTATTACTGCCCTTTACAAATTAAAAAAAAAAAAAACCAACAACATCTAGTGGATCTTGTGGACATCTAGAAGACGCCAATTATGGGAAACATCTTGTTTAGGTCTGTACTAAGTAACGTAACACACACTTTGTATGATCCCTCTTATTTGGGTAAAATAAGGTAAACTTCTAAACATTCTGGTAAGGTAAACTTTTGACCTTTTGACTTCAACTGTAAATACTTTATTAAGTACTAACATAACGGTCCACATGACAGTTATCTATATTTTTATACACAGTTACATGCTACGCAAAGGAAAATCTTGTTAAAATAACAAAATAAAACGAATGAAGAACAAACGAATAGTTAATGAAAATTGGGTATATGCCTCCATTTAAGTATTTTAATTATATTCACTTTTGTATTATTCACCCAATAAGCAGGCAGTTTAAAAATCCTTCAACTTCTCAAGTTTATCATCCTCATGCTTGAAATTCCTGCTTTTCTCCTTACACATTCAGGAGCTGGGAGACTTATGTTCCTTTGGGCTTTTAGGAGACATAAGTAGAGGACAAAAGTAATTCTCTCTCATTTCCGACAGGGCGTGTGACCATTGCATGTCTGCTCTCACGACTGTCCTGTTTTCCCCTCTTCCGGTAAATGAACGTTCAGAAGCAAAGCTGGAAGAAATCACAGACCAATCAGCGGTCACATCAGCTCTGGTCTCCAGGAGAAGGGCTCTGTGAAAAGCATCTGTTCCTCTGAGAGCAGCTTGTCGTGGCCCTTCAGTAATGTGGGCCATACGCTCTGCGGTCCAGCTCCCTGAGCGTCTCCCTGCCCAACGAAACGCTTACAGCCTTCCCCAGTGGCCGGCAAGAGAATCGCGAGCCATTCTCTCCGATTCCCTCACAGCTCCAGGCTGTTATTCAACACTGACATTTCTCAACCAATCAATACCTCATCATTGGCAGCAACCGGGCCCGATCCAATCCTCCAGAAATAGCTGGCGCTCAAAGTGCACAGATGTCACTCTGTTTGTGTGTGCGTGCACGCATCATCTCCTCCGATGCCATTATAGAAAGAGCATTTACATGTCAAATTGTTTATTAATTCATTTCATTATCAAATTCACCATAGCTATCAGAGACATTTATATCTCGATAAGATCTCTTCATGCATGAGAATGGAGACGTTCTCGGTTCGCCAATGCAAATCAGTCGAGCGAAAAGCATTAACACCCACAAACACAAAAGTGCACAAAAGCCTCAATATCAAACACTCAAATGTCACTCACAGTTCATAAGCTAATCAGCCCAGAACCCCGGGAGAAAAGGCGAGAAAAAGAGAGATAGATGCTCTTTCATTCATTCCAGACAAAGCTATTTAAAGAGAGAGAGAGATGGAGTGATAGAGCTGAGGAGACTCCATAGTGAAAATGAGCAGGATATAAGCCAGTAGATAAAACAAGTCATTCAAAGCGGTTTCCTCTCCAATAAACGCACACACACATGCAGATTTACAGTTACATCTCAAAGCTGTCCGTCAACCTGAGTGACAGGCGCTGCCTTATCAACAAGTCACAAAAACACTTTTAAAGCCCGCCCCTCCCTCTCTGCAATCATTCCAAATATGCTGCTGTCTTATTGTTTTTAAAGAAGATAACATCAACATATTTCCTCAACACATTACTTGGCTTTATGGGTTTTTCTGCCTATTAGTGAATACTTTGTTTCATAGTAATGGAAAAACCCACATTTAGAGTTGCAGAACACACACTCTAATCCAAATACACACAACCAAAGTGAAATGAAATTTACAGTGGCCCTAAAAAGTATTTGGACTTTGGACACTTAAAATGTATGAATTTCATTGCTTTAGATAGCAAAATATCAAACCCAGTAGCATTTGCATACAAATGAAATTAGTTTCTCAAAACTAACTTCACTTCTCTTCGCCATTTTTCCAAAAGACTGGTGTTTTGGTGATTTTTCACACACCACAGCTGTAGTTCATCACATTATGCATGTGTTCTGCTAACATTTTTGAACCACAAAGTGTTACAACGCTTTTCGTCTTCATTTTGAACAGTATATCTCGTTTCATCATTCTTACCTCAACAAAATACGAGGCAGACAACATAAACTTGTCATTCTAGCGGCGTCTCCAGAAGTGACAAAGAGCAGTGCATTTCAATCAATTAAATTCCTGTCCAAACTCAACTAGAATCATTTACGGCACCATATCTGTTCCAGGAGCTGAGCAGAACACTTAATTACCTGTCTGGAAAAGTGTTTTTAAAATGAAATATTGAAGGCACCTCATGGAGCACTAAGCAACAGCCCTGACTCAAGTTTCAAGCCTGATTTACAGATTCACACACTCACCAGAGTCAACTGGCCACTGCAATCAATTTAGAAACCAGTTAGCTTATTAATATAATTATAAATGGTAAATAATGCTAGTCTAATTATTTTGCTTCACCCCTAGTGAAAAATCTAGCTTTAACCAGTAGGTTTTTAAATGCTTCCAAAGTTTTTAAATCACAACGTTCGCAAAAACACTAGCTCAACAATGAAATCCCAGGGCTATTGTATCTTAGAGTAAGAGTACCAAAATCTTATCTTAATATCTTATCTTAAATGGTAAAGTATAATATAAAATTTTATATTTTTTTTTTTATAAGTTTTTTACAGCACGTGAACATAGAATTGATTCCTCTTTCACATCTCCTTAAGCTTGTACAGACAAATAAATAAAAAAAAATAACTCACAATAACAAGTTTTGGCAAGTATTCTTATAAAAATGAAGCCAGTTATGTCTTATGTAAATGCAGTGGAAAAAGAAATCACATTTGTATCAATATATTGGATCAGTGGAATCAGTCTTAAAGGGACAACGGCCTGTAAATACCTGCTGCTGGTAATCAAAGAGCAAAACCCATTTTTAAAGATAAATCTACATTTAATTTATACACTAAACACTGTGTAGTGTTTTTCATATCTGAAAACTAAAGTTGGATCAAACTTTTATATTCTCTGTTTTTCATCTGTCTGAAATGTATTTGTTCTTATTTAATTAATGACAGTTCAATTATCTTTAAAATATTTGACCAGTGCTTTCTGTAATAACGAAGTAGGGGTGTTCTTTAAATAAGTGTCCTTAAATAAAAAAAACTTTTTTTTAAATTGCCAAAGTGCAAAAAAAACTCAACTCTTTACATTTGTTTGTTAGGTCTCTATATAATAATTATATTATATTATATTACTCTATATAATAATCTCTGACTCAAAATCCATAATACAACCCAAACCACAAACATTTTTGATCATGCTATCATGTCTGCAGTGAAGTTCAGCTGGTGCCTCGTTTATTCTAGTCAAATCCGTCAAAATCTAAGAATCCAAAGATCACTGACTGTCTGATATACTGTATACTGCACATAAAGGTGGTAAAAAATTATATATATTACAAAGACCTGCACTACAAAATTTCACTGACAGAAAAAAATAGAGCATGACAGAAAATAAAAAGTGACGGATAACGATTATTTGAAGCACAACCTCTGTAAAAAAGCTAAGTGTATGTAACCACAGCAGATCCTTAGCCGCAAACCTACCACATTTCCCACCCTGATCCACAGCGCCCTGGGTTAAACGCAGGCTAACTGGCTCTTTGAAAGGCTAGGTTGATAAAAGATAATTTTTTAGTTGGCCCTTTCCAAACATTGACCTCCTGCCCTTTGTATTTTCAGCCACAAATCTAAACCACCAGGTGACAAGCAACCCACATTTAACTTTACACAAACCACAGTGAGAAATACGGCTGCACCCATTTATGCCATGACTGGCAGGTCACAAAGGTGATCCATCAGTGATTGCCACTCTCATTGACTGCCGAGGGCTTTGGCTGTCTCTGGGATTACAGGTTATAGAGCCTCTGCCTTTCCTATTTCAGATCTAGCACCTCTCATTGCCATGTTCATAACCCATCTCCTTGCTAAAGCCGTCTCTCTTATCAGCCGGATTGCCTTCCAGTTGATTGTTTGTGAACAATCACTGCTTCCATTATTATGGAGGTATTTCTGTAGGTCGCCTCACTGAGACGAGGCATCCAGATGAGTGCTTCTGTGCCAAAACAGTACAACCTGTTATAAGAGGCAGAGGCAAGGTCATTGCTTTCAAATGACAACAAACCCGATCTCCAATAGCTCTTTTGTTAGCTGCGCAGCGTGGAAAATGGAGGGAAAATCTGTGGCTTTCCCTCTGGGTGACAAGCAACAAAAAGAGCTCGCTTTACTTAACCCTTTGGCTTTGCAAGCGCACTCTCGATGGCCTCTCTTTAAGATACAAGCTGGATGTTGACCCTGAAATATATACGAATCTCCACACAAGAGGTGAGGCAACTTAGAATGACAAGGACCTCATGTTTTCAAGTCTAAGTTTTATCTGAATGACTAGTTGAACTTTAAATCCTGAATAGGCTGGGTTAGGGTCATGACTACAAGGCACCAATCAGTCTCATTTACAGATACTAAAGGCAGCCTTTTAATACAGAAACAGTAACAGATATTCAGTAAATAAAAAGGCAAAATATCAGTATCCTTTTATTGAACAGAACTATGAAAAAGATGGAGGTGGATTATGCATAATAACAGGAACATTGCTCATAGTAGGCCTTGAAATATTATCAAAAGAAGTATTATCTAAGGTGGTGAAATTGTGTCGAAAACACTGTGTTGGCTGTAGGAGTGATGCTTTAAAAGGGATAAATTTAGAGGCTTTTCCCATTTGCATGGCTCTATAATAAGTATTGCCAGTGACTCAAAGGCCAGTGCTGAAAGTTACACACTCACTGGTCTTGTAAATTCATCTTTATGTATCAGTAATAAAGTACTGAAATCAACAAATGAATCAGTTTTACATCATATTCCAAAAGTGTGTCTTTGACTTTATGATGTTACATTATAGCTATAATATCCAGCTTGTTGCAAATGCTATTTTGGGTCAAAATAGTTTTAATGAAAAACTAAATACTTGTGGATGTATTTTTGAAAGGAAGTTTTTATCTCAAATCTTCACAAAATGAGCCTTTTTCATAAAACAAAGTAATCTACATGAAAAAATGAACCTTCCCAATAAGTCTCCTGCAGAATCACAAACACAATGCAAACCTTAGATTTTAGTTTGTTTTTATCGTAGGTTATCCAAATGCAGTGCATTGTGACTTTGACATTTTGAACAGTCAGTAATCTGTCAGAACAGTTTTATGAATGATTCGCACAAAATTACTTCTGCTTGTTTTATGAATGAGCAAATTTCCCCCAAACTGTTTGGTGTAGAGACTGCTGTTCCAATATTTGATTTCGTATTTGTTTTCAATCACAGGCCATTATTGGAATTTAATTAACTTAAATACCCCACAAGCACATAAAAAACAAAAACTGTGGTTATTGGTTGCTTTTCATGTCACTCAGATTTGTTCCTATTACAAATCCTTTACAATAATTATAATAATCTAAAGTTGGGCTCTGCAAGGTGTTACCAAAAAGACTCTAATTGTTAACACACTAAAGCACAACTTTTTTGAGAAGTGGGTCTGTTTAAAGCAAAACCAGTCAAGATTGTAGTTTATCTCTGTGAATTCAAGAGCTATTTCCAGTCTCTAAAGAAATGTCAGAAACATTTCCACTGTGAAACAACAAGCTGGTGGAATTTTTCCAGTCTACATAACATGAATTAAAGTCAATCAATATAAAAACCCATGTTCACTATAAGCATTTCGCACAATCATGTGTGCAATGCATCAGGATGATCAAGCCTGCAATATCTGTAATAAATGCCACATCCAATTCATGTTGACATGGTGCTGTCGTCATTAACGTACTTTGGCTCTCTGCACACTTCAACATTCAGAGTAATGAAATAATGGCTGATGCCAGTGTGAGCTGCTCTTTTTCACAGCTGTTCCTACCCATTAGGGAGAGAGAGAGAGAGAGAGAGTGAGAGAGACCACAGACTGGTCATATCGAGACGAATGAGGCAGTTCATTGGAACATGCATCGACTCCGGCCCCACAATGCACTGCAACACGCCCGTGTCACTGAACAAACACTCCAGTGCCTCTGTTTCCCTACCCATGTCACAGGTAATCTTGTTCTGTCTTAGTCATACTGGCCTGAGCACTGAGATGCTTCATCACTCTCGCCTGGACCCGAGAAAAGCAGACAGGAAAGGTCAGCGGAAAGGGCGAGTAGGAAGGAGGGATACTGTCAGTTCTTGTCTGCGGTGAGGGAAAATACAAGGGAAAGATCAGGACAACTTCACCGACAGAACAAACTTCACAATCAGGAGCAAGGAAAGACCACTGCATAATACACCACAGCAATTTGTTAAACTACGGTAACACTTTACTATTTCCGTCAGGAGAGCATTTGATGTTACACGCATCGTTGATGAGAACACCTGTTCTATGAGCAGATGCTAAAATGTGTAACGGCTAATCAAAGTCTCTGGCTGCATGAAATCACAGTGAAAACACATTCGCTTATTGCCTCCAGAAATAGCTCACCTTAGTATTAAAGCATCATTCACCCTAAAACATAATACGTTTTGACATTATTTTAAGATTTTAAGACAAAGTAAAAATAATTTAAGGAATAAATTTGATGTAATATGTCATCTTAATGTAAATGTTTTAGATTAAAAACACTACATTAACATTGCCTTATTCACAGATACGTGTTCATATTTCAACTTTTGAAAGAAAAACAACTTAGGTAGCCTAAATGTATCTTGATTTATGACAATTTGAAATTCGTATAGTAACATTTATACCATGACTTTATGAATTTACGACTTTCTGCTCCAATTTAAACTTTAACACCTTAATTTGAGGAAGGCCAAATAAAGACTTTTTAAGAAGACCCGCAGAAACCCTGTTCTATTGCAATTTTTTTAAAATCACCATTAATCTTTAAATAACCATTTACATAAACTGATGTCAAAATAACAATTTTACGATTTTTTCTAGTAACGTGACATTATAAATATACATTTATAATAAATAAAACGCATTTAAAAATGATCTTTCTTCAAGATTATTTATACCTAATTTACTCTTGGAAGAACTGTTGAATCTCATGATAAATTACTCAATGTTCCTCATTTATAAATTGCTTTAGATAAAATTGTCTTCCAAATGACTAAAATGTAAACACAGGCTTCAGTGGAGGAAACGGTAAGTCATCATCAGTGAATAATAACTTCACTTTCAGTCTGTTTCTCACACAAAGCTTTCGAATGACTTATGAGAACACTGTGATTATAGTGCATGATACTTTTATGGTGCTTTTTGGTGATTTTGTGCCTATTAAAGCATATGGGTTTGCAACAACATGAGTGTTAGTGAATGTAGACAAACTGGGCTAACTGTTCCTTTACGATGTTAAATTCTAGTCATTTAGGTCATTTTCGCTTTTAACTAAGAGCATTTCACAGCAGGGGTTTGAGAGAATACGGGTCAGACATCTGGTGAAGATTCATTCAGATGAGACGCTCTCTGTCAGAGCCACGGTGCAGCACATGTTCTCAACAGGCCTGAGACGTCGTACTTACGCAAGTAAAGCAGGTTTGAGAGCGGACTACAAGCCGGCCCCATTCTTTCTGTCTCACCTCAATAACTTCTGGTCCCTTGTGCACTGTGACTAATAAACAGGCAAAAGCCACTGAACAAAAAAAAAAAGGTCTCACATCACCTTTACATCCATCTGAAATTAATCAAAGTGTTTTCTGAAGAGCTCAAACTTTAACAAGTTCCAAAGAAAAATATTACACTTCAACCAAAGCCTTGATGGAAAACTAAAATAGCCTATTGAATATGATTTTTACATCTTTTAACCTACAGTCACATTGGCAGTAAACACATAGCTCCACCTACTGGAAACATGCAGTCATAATACTGAAAGCTGGACAAAATGAAACAATAATCAGAAAGTTTGACAACATTGGCGAACAGGACAGAAGAAGCTAAGAAAAATATCTGTCTATCAACCAGTAAAGACTATTGACCACACATACAAAAGACAAAATGCAAAGATCCTTGGTATCCACACCACACCTATCTCTCTCTCTCTCTCTATTATATATATATATATATATATATATATATATATACACAGCTCTGGAAAAAAATAAGAGACCACTGCAATTTACTCCTAAATCAGTATCTATTTAAGTATTCAAAGCTCTCTCTCTCTAGCATTTCATGCCAGTCTTTGTTAAATTTCTATACAAACATACTTCGTTCTGTTTATTAAGGTACTTGTTTGATGAGCACCTGAATCCAATTGTATTCAACGGGAAAAGTATAAAAAGCACTGCTGTAATCAACACTTTCCTCTTGCATTTTGACCAGTTGGATGGTAAAAAAAAATGTGAGAAGTCTTTCAAAAGTAATTAAACTCTTATTTTTTAAAATACTTTCAAAAGTATAAACTCTTATTTTTTTCACCACGATAATCGTGTAGTGAATAATCAAATATTATGACAGCACTTTTTTGCACATCA
>JAUYWG010000044.1:13586955-13610086 GCA_034779775.1 Enteromius afrohamiltoni
TTATGCTGTCAGCATACTGTAGATATGTGTGAGCAAGCGCTCCCTGAAGGCATTTCATATCGAATAACATGCACACTGTTTAAGAGGCAGGCCTATGTACTGCTCGTATGATGACGCCCTATATAGACAGATAATGGTTAAATCTTTCTCTCGAAGGATACTTTCCACACACTTTCCTGAGTCAGTCCACACACAGACAATACGTGAACCACAGGACTCTCACCTCGGCAGAGAGAGTGGGAAATGCGATGACTCTTAAGTCGGATGAAGGTTATTAAGCCTGAAGAATGGCACACATTAACACTCTGCAGGAGCGCAAGTCACCTCACTTTTTCCCACAGTAACACAATATAGTATAAAATTAGTCTCATGGGTCTCTTTACTTAATGTCCTTGTTTTTCTTGTTTATCAGCAAAATCTCTTATTTACCCACCTGACCCGACTAAGCAATGTAGAATAACGATTTCTTATCATTGTTATAAGTTAGTCTAGAATTAAGACGTATGTCTTAAAAAAAATATTATCTGATGATGATTGTGTGGTTAAGGGTTTCTGAAAATACTTTTAAAATGATTATTATTATTATGTTTGATGGCATATCAAAATGACACCCTTCAACTTTAGGAACTTGACAATTATTATATGCTTTATTGTCCTGAGAGAGAAATTTGTCTTGAGCTCTAAGGCAACATATTGTACATTATCTACAAAAATAAAATAATAAATTATAATAAAATATAATACAAATGTTGGATACTGTTTACTGTTGGATTTTACTTATTTTTTAATAAATACAAATATAATAAAAAATATTACTAAAAGAATAATTAAAATCTAACAGTAAACAGAACTGCACTAAACTACACTAAAAATTCTTCAAGAATATAATAATTCAACCTTTTGCATGCAATTTTGCAACTTATTACAATCTATTAATCCCATAAAACATATGCACTTAAAATATTTGGTGTAACAGTCAAAGCAAATGGAAAAAAAGGCTAAATTACATAATTGATACCTTGACTTACATGTGATTTAAAAAAAAAAAAAAAAAAAAGACTGAAATAATATTTTCTTGTAAAAAATAACTTCAGTCATCTTTATTTATTACTTTAAAAGAGTATAAATATTTGTTTTTAAATACAGTGAGCAGACAAATAGATTTTAGTTTTTTAATTACATATTTTTATGAGTAAGAAGGAAATCCTTTTCTGAAAGACTTTTATAGAGGTGTGAAAATTCCTCTGGAAGTGCTGCAAACATGCATTAACATACCTGTGCAAAGCCAAGGTTAGTGGACAGAGCCGTGCTCACTCATTACGTTAACAGTCCCTCAGGAAATAAATATCTATAACGCTTTCTACAGACCTCTAATAAGACGCAGGTAACAGCCGTTCATTACAGAGGCTCAGGCCAGAGATTTACAAATCTCAGGAAAGTGCGGTTAGGCAGGTTCCCCTTACCTTGAAAACTGTTATTTCTTTAAGGGCGTCACAGGACGAGCAGTAAAGGCTTTGATTTATTCTTGGCGGCTGATAATTGCTAGTGTCTTGTCATCTGTCAGAAGGGAGAGATTTGGACGGTCCGAGGTGCAGATTTCATGCTCTCTCTGGGAGGCCATAAATCTCTCAGGGGCCACTCATAAATCACAGACTGCAGAGAGGAGTGCCGATCTCTTCCTGAGACTGATTATACAATAAAAATGACTGTAAAATATATATTTTTTTGAATTTCCACAGTTAACTTGTTGCTAAAGTGTAAATTAAAAGGTGGCTTTGACCCCTCAAACCAGAACAGAACAAGCAATATAAAGCTACATAAATCTTTGAAGGACATTATAGTTAAAAACTAGTGCAGTCAAATGATTGAATCATGACAAATCACATTTAAAATCATTCAAGTTTTTATTTACATACTATATGTTTATGTGCTGTGTATATTTATTATGGACACACACACACACACACACAATATATATACTTTGAAAATATTTACATGCATATTCATTTATATGATATAGAAATATATTTAATAAACATAACTTTTTAAAATCTATTTTTAAATATAAAAGAAATGCATGTGTGCGTATATGTATATATATAAAAAAAGCAAAATAAACAGAACACACATATACTATGTAAATAAAAACTTTTTTTTATTAATGATGATTAATCATTTGACAGCGTTTAAAAACACAATTAGCCATAATAAAAAAAGATATGGATTACGTTTCATTTTATTTTTAATTATTTATTTATTTTTGCTAAATTTATAGATATATTTGTAAAAAAAAAAAAAAAAATCTTATTACAGCATTTTTACAAGAAAATATAATTATATAATTATAATTTTATTATTTCAGGTGCAAAATGTAATGCTACTTGCTATGTCTATACACCAAATATTTTTTGTTATTAAGTGCATAATGTTTGTAACTATATAAAGGTTTGTTTTGTGTAATTTATAAACATTTTGTTACATTTAAAAACATTTTTATGTCTATTATTTCCGTATTATTCATTAAAACACAAAAAAATATATCTCACACAGAAAATATACGTTTAATGCATGACAACTGCAGGAAACATAAAAATACTTTCCAATGAAAGAAACTTTAAAAAGGAAAGCAAAAAAAAGCTTTTTTTGCTTTAAGGTAATTATCTTTTATAAATATAATCACATGATATCGAAAATTTTGTTTGGTACTTGCTCTCATAATTCTAAAGCACAATTTCCTGCATTTCCTATCAATTATTAACAACAAATGATGCTCACACTGCATATGCACAAGACAAAATTAGTTTCTTTTCTCATGGTGGAAAAGACAAACAGTCTCAAAATAATAGCACTCTCACTCTAAACTGTCCAACTGTGTAATTGTTTTAGGGTATGGCGTCAATCAGCCTAGACAGCCTCCATAAAAGAGAAGCAGAGGAAGAGGCCTGACCTCTCATTCTATCGGTCTCTCTGCCCTACAGTAACCCAGAACACAGCCCCAAAGTGATTCATTTAGAAATGATCATTATCAAGACCAAATAATCACAAGAGAAAGCACATTTTTTGAGACATTACACAACAGACTGGGAGGATGACACCTATCCCTGGTATGAAGAGCTGTCAGCGATGCCTTAGCACTGAACTATTGACTTACTGCAGCCGTTGTTCTTCAGATTAGAGAGAATGATGAAGCAGGACATGATCAGGCTGCGGGCAGTGAAAGGACAAAGATCCACAGAGATACAGACCAGATTCCCCGTTGCACAACCTGAAACATGACCATGTAATCGGTCAAAAACAAACCAAACAAAAGTATGCGCTCCCCTGTCAGTGCTAAACACAGTGTGTAGGGTGTGCTAGTGAAGCCATGTTATAATTGTCAAATACCTGCTCTCTTTTTGTGGGCTTTGAAGTCCGAGTGTCTTTCTGTTCTTATCCTCGGGTGCTGTTCGGGCTTGATTTATTGTTTGTTACAAAGACACCCAAATTATACGGCCCACAAGGCCCAGCACCAACCCAGTGCCAAGATTGCATTGCTGTAGATGATAATTGCATCTGTGGACAAATGTAAATAATGGATCGCAAGTCCTTCACACATGAGAGGAAATCCACAAAATACTAGTTATTTGATAAATGTACAATTTGTCATGAGCACTAACAGACAAATTTAGATTGAACTACCGTACCTGTGTGATTAATCGCAAGACACAACAGGAATGATTATGAAATACTGCCCTTGAAGATTAATACAATTTCAACCATTATCACTCACACAAAGTTCTAAAATCATTAAAATCATAAGTTTTTATTAACAATCATTAGAGTTTTTATCTCTATTAAAATTAAGTGTCATAAAATGAAAACCCTGTAAATTAAATGTAAGGTGCACCATATGTAAAACATTCCAAATTGCAGTTATTAAATATTTATATACACTACTGGTCCAAAAAAAAAAAAAAAAAAATCAGCCTATAATATATATATATATATATATATATATATATTTTTTTTTTTTATATATCTCTTATGCTGATAAAGATTAAAGTAAAACAGTAATATTTGGAAATATTATTACAATTTAAAATATATATATATTTTTAAATGCAAATTATTCTTGAGATGGCAAAATTGGACTTTTCAGCAGTCATTATACTCCATTTTTACAGTGTTTTGTCACATGATCCTTGTGTGTGTATGTGTGCGCACATATGCATATATGAATTAAAATTTTATTAATATTTATGTATGTATTTAATTAAACACGTGTCTATAATATTGCATATATAAATTTCATTATACTTTATTTCAGTGTCCAATATATATACATATAAAACACATATACATAAAAGGCATTAAAAATAAACAAATTCTAATATAATATGGTGTAAATATAAAAATTATTTTAAATATAAAAATTATATTGAGAACTATACTCCTGACATTTCTCATCCACCGAAAGGTGGATGGCCCAGGTGGTAAAAATTAATATGATTTTAAGTGCCCTTATGGATTTTTTAAAATTACCTTTCATGCTGTGTGTAATAGCAGCTCATGAAAACTGCATAGTTTTAAATCTGAAAGTGCAGTGTGTATAAAGTTGAAAAAAAGTCGACTCCGAATCATTGAAACGAGTTAACATTAAATATTTAGCATATTGCCCGCCCACTTGCTGCTGGCACAGACCTTGGAAAACTTGATTTTTGCCTTGGTCTGAATGAAAATTCACATTCATTCTTTGCCACTAGGTGTCACTTTAGGAGTGTTAAAAGCTCGCAAACAATGCTTTCAATTTTCCAATAACATGAGGGGTTTGGTAAAAATAAATGCATATAATAAGACAATGAAAGTGACTTTTGACATTACATGCATATAAACCAGTTGTTGGGGACTCCCAAAAACAAAACATGAATGTTTCATAGAGTAAGTCATAAGAAGATTTCACTTGGTCATATTGATTCACATCTATACCTGTACTTTCTCTGTCTGTGCCAGACCTTGTCAGTTCAAGGTCAACTTGCCTTCCTTCAAAGATGCCAAAAACTCATTCCACATCTCCGAAGATGGTAAATGACGTTGTGATGTAATATTTGTATTTTTTTCCCAGTTTATGAGATGTACAAATCTAACACATACTCAATGTCTGTGTTTTTATTTGTCTGTGTCTGAGCTTTACTCACTATTTCTCGGCCTTTACGTGGATCTGGGAGCAGAAGGCGTGTCTGGGGAGGGAGTAGCTGAATTTGCCTTGGGGAGCTCATAAACACCAGCATTTCTCATAGGTGACTGTACCATGTGACTCCAAAACGAGCTTCTTTAAAGAGCAGCCCGACCTGTTGAGAAACATCACAGGTAATCACAGGTCGTGTGAGAAAGTCCACAGGAGATCGATGACACTGGAAACACTTTGCGGCTTCTCCATGGCGAGCAGAGGTAGCTTCACAAGCTCCGAGTTCTCAGAGGAGGAACCGGACGGAAGTCTTCAAGGGTCCGAGGAGCTGGACAGCAGCGATGGCAGCAGCAGCTCGATGAGTTGTTACCCCAACAGCGCCCTAAGCGAGCCGGAAGAGAGACAGAGCAAGAAACGCAGCAGGCCGGTACGCTCCAAAGCACGCAGAGTGGCAGCCAACGTGAGAGAGAGGAAACGCATCATGGATTATAACCAGGCCTTCAACGCACTACGGGTGGCTCTGCATCACGACCTGAGTGGAAAGCGTCTGTCGAAGATTGCCACGCTCCAGAGGGCCATCAATCGGATCTCGGCTTTGTCAGTCTTCCTCACTAACAACCCACCAGCAAGTGTGGGGAAGACCTGCAGCCACACTGAGTGTCACGGGCAAAAAGGCGGCTTGTGGCAGGAGTCATCGCCATCTCCTCCCGTCCGCCTCGAATCCCAGAGCTTCCTATCCTGGCACCAGCCGCTCAGCCATCATGTACAAAACCCCTTGCACAGACTGTCCTCAGAGCAACATGCTTTCACGGGCCCTGCTTGTCCGCCGTCCCCTCACTACCCGTGTTTCTCTCCTGATGCCCAGGTTTACCCTTCTAGCGATATGGCAAGCTCATCCAGGTATGGACGGATAGGTGATGCTGGAGCATATCAGCCAGGAGTTTGGGGCTCTTGTGGCCCAAATCAAATAGACAATTACGGGGAACCACTGCAGACGCTCCCTCTGTCCTGGCACATGGGGTACCTACAGGACGCTGGGCCTCAGCACTGCTATAACACACTGTGATACACACTAGGACTGAGAGAACCTGTAAACAGGTGCACTTCTGCTTACCGCTTGGTAACATTGTACATATTGTGAATGTAATTACAAAATGAGTTAATTGCTTTGAGAGAAATATATATGTAATTAGCAAATTACATGTGATTTGCTGAATTATTGCATTACAGAGGACAAGGAAAGCTTGTAAACAAAATTCTTTGTGCATTCAGATGTTTGCATTTCAGCTTTGTAATAAAATATGCAAAATAGTAACACGCTGACTCCCATTCATGCCAAAGCATTTAGAGAATATTTCTGTTTACATAGGTAGCAATTATGTGCATTATGTGTTGGTCTGCATACAAAGACAAAGTCTGTTCCTTTCCGCTCTGAAAAAGGGAGCTTTGATCTTGCTTGAACGACTCATTCTTTTCATAACAGGATGTAAAAACATTCTGATGTACCAAAGGTTAGCAGGAATCCTATTCATGCATTAGTCTCAATGAGTGTATGTGCACACTGGAATGTTAGCATATTCAGTAACTATTAAGCAAATAACTTAAACTTAATACAGAATTATTTACACCATTATTTTAAATCTCAATTTAATCTTTTTAATATATTACTTTTATCTCAAGCAACTTACAAAGATGAGGAATACACAAATCAATTGTAAGGATGTAACAAAAACAAAGCTTCCAAGCTTACTAAGAATAGTACAAGCTGAAATAGATGGGGAAAAGCTGAAAAGACAGTACACTACAGTAGTCGCTAAAATAATGGAAACTATATAAACAGTTAATTTTCTAAAAAGAACATTAAAAATATTTCTTAAATGCATAGCAATGCTAATATACTATATACATTTAGAATGAATTAACATGCATTTTTTATTTTAGTTATGTATGAGTGCAACTTGTTGTATTATTATTATAGTTGTATTTTTATTTGCATTATATTTGATAACATTAGGCAGGATGTTTTATGCTATTTATCAATGAAAATTTTAACAATGCCATATGTCCCTTTCTTATTCTGTGAATAATTCAAGGTGTCCATTGTTCTTGTTATATAAATATTAATAATTCAGCGCTCACAGATGATGTGAGGGACTCGCCTGTACGGGTGGATCCTTCCACCATTGAGGGATAACGGAGAAAAATGTTTGAATATAGTTTTTGAAATATGAGTGGGACCCTCAGGTGAGGTCCATCCTCAGAGTAGATCAA
This sequence comes from Enteromius afrohamiltoni, assembly GCA_034779775.1. Taxonomy (NCBI): domain Eukaryota; kingdom Metazoa; phylum Chordata; class Actinopteri; order Cypriniformes; family Cyprinidae; genus Enteromius; species Enteromius afrohamiltoni. The sequence continues at coordinate 13,594,391 of JAUYWG010000044.1, forward strand.
TCTAAACACTGTTAATATTAGACCATTAGCATGGGGACAGATTTATGACCTCACAGGAAGGAAGTGCAAGGTCTACCCATAGAGAGAGAGAAAATCCCCCTCGGTCTCTTTCCGGCAGCCCCGTGGCGACTGATGGTGCGCTGGGACTTTCATGGGGAGACCTGCAGGTGTGTCCGATCGGGCTACACAAACAAGCATAAGAGTGAGAGAGAGAGGAGGGGACGGATTCATTGTCTTCCTCTTATTTCATCCACAGACATGAATCATGGAAATCCCTGACTCACGCCAAATGTGCTGACTGACGTTGACGGCGAATGTGTTGAGTGATAGTGACAACATGTCTGTCGTTCTGCCTGTTGTGGCAGCAGGCCAGTCAGGCTTCATTTGAACACATCAGCAGGTTTATGTGTTGTTTTCTGCAGTGAGCAAATCTTTCCCGTCAATCCGGACATTGCTCATTTGATCCAATGCTCCTGCCATATCTGTCAGATGAAGACCTGTTTAAAATCGAAGCAGATAAAAAAAAAAATAAAAAAAATCACCTGCTCAATGGAAACATTTGGACACTAGATGGCAGCCAATTATTTGTCCAGACTGGACAAATGCAGGACTTTAACAAACAAACAAAAGATTATCTTTATAATTAGCCATGCAAACACATTTCAGCATGGAAAAAAGATGCTTAATAATAATTTCTGTATAAGTTATGAATGCACTTTTAGAAATAATGCCTCCGTAAAGCCTCAATTTCAATTAAAAAAAAAAAAAAAAAAATAGTACTTGCACTTTTATAAAATGATATGCTTTCACATTATCATCATTTTAAAGCGCTGTGATTGAGTTTTACTTGCAGAAGGAATGCTACATGCACAATTACAAGTAAGATTTGTTTTGCAGAAAAATGGTTGAAGGAGATGGGTTCCAAATTAAGATGGCCTACTAAAACCATGTAAAAAGAAAAGGAGGCCCATTTTTGCCATAGGCTAAAAAAAAGGGTAGTTGTGACTTTTACCCCCAATAATTTAAGACTTATCTTTTTCCCCAATTCTAAAAGAAAAGACCCAAACTAAAAGTCTGAGCTGTTTCAACTGAACAAATATTATATTGCTTGATCTTGAAGTATATCAATATTGTTTTTTCCCTAAGGGACAATTATAAAAAGTAATTAATGTCCTAATTGAACTATGGCCTAATCCTGTTTTAGTCTAAGCCCTATCTGTGAAAGCAGGCCTATGTGTTGCAGTTCTGATTTAACATCTTAAAAAAAATAAATAAACAAACAAGTACAGTAAATAAATACTGAGATGAACTTAGGATTGTGAGTAAAAAAAAAAAAAGTCACAACTAGCTATTTTTTTAAACATTTTTATTCTATGATGAAAACAATGAAAAGACAAATGCAGTTAATAGTGATTTCATGATGATTTAAGTGCTTTTCAGTGCAGCTCAGACAGATGAATGAGCTTATGAGCATGTGTAATGCAGAGATTTAAATGCAGTGAGTCATCCGTGGCACAATAACACCTCTTACTAATAAACTTTACCAACTTCAAACCCACACTGATCTGCCAGGCCGCCCCCATGACGTCTGCCATAGGTACTGTTGACAGGAGAATGTGCAGAGGAGCACATGCCAAGACACTGAGCACATGAGAGAGAGAGTTGGCAGATGACTCACCTGTAGCCTCTTTACTGCTTGGTAATGATAGAAGACACATTCACACGTACATACAAAGGCCAAAGCTGCAGGCAGTTAAAGTGCGAGTTAGTGTTTTTGACCGTTTTGATGGGGGTTCTGGCACTTTCATGGTCACAGATTTGGTTTTGGACAAGAGTAAAGGCATGTAATTAGAACAATGCTCTGGGACAGTGTCCGTGATCTGCCAGAGCTGGAACATAGCATGCTGTTTATTTGGATATTCAGCTGTGATCAGCTTCCTGACTATCATCCATATACATACACCACCAGCAGGTGGTAACAGAACACCATCGCTGAAAGAACTGCTTTCAGAACCAACTGCTGTGTTGTGTTTAACCCAGTACTGCAGGTTAGAAAAATCTTATGTGTTTTCTGTTAAGTATCATATTTGATAGATCAGGTTTTTACAGCTCATATTGTATTATATACATGTATGGTAGGAGAATAAGGAGCTCACATTTGAGCAAGCAAAAACTGCTTTTTAGAGGCTCAAACTGAGCAAATATACACAATTCAGTAGTTACTTATATTTACATACTAGATGAAATTCTGAGATCCAGCTTTTAACGTAAATCAGTGAGGCTTTCAAATATAATAAAGTAGACTTCATAAGGTTAATAGCATCCTGTGATGAAATTTTTTTTTTTTTTTTTTTTCAAAATAAAATCTTTCCATAAAAGCCTTCTGAAAAACATCAAAAGTAAACGGAAGCTTGAAAACAAGCTTCCAACACTTCCGTATAAGAAAAAGCTGAAATCTATTAGTTAACCCTATTAGTAATAATTAAAATAAAAGTACTTTTTACATTTTTGGCAGATGCATTCATGCAAAGCAATTAGCTAAAGGAATACCTCATACTGCCAAAAATAATTTCTCAGCTGCTTTTAAAAGCATGAAATTAATATACATTTATGGCTCGCGAGCTGACTGGTTTTTAACAATTCTTTGAGGGGAATGCCCACCAAGCAACTGCACCTGAGCTTTCTCCTACAGAGCTCCTAGAAAGAAATATTATACACTCACCACAGTCAGGCAAAATCAGGACTTCCCTCAATACCCTGAGCATTTATATAGTTGTTTATCTATCATACTGAGTAAAATGTCAGTGGTTAACACAGCTTTGAGTGTCAGGCCTGGGAAGCGCAATAACTGATCTCTGCAGTGATTTCTGCTGTCTGCTCTGTTGAATTTGCTCACTGCGGGGATTATGAGAAATTCAGCCCCTCAAGTTCTGTCCACGTCAAGTGCTGTCTCTTGCTTCCTCTCTTTCATCATATTTCTCTTTCTTTACGCATCATTGCCCCCTTCCTCATCCTAAACTTTTCTATAAACTCTTCCAGTTTATCTCATCAGTTCAGTCTCAAACATTTCTTGGATTTGTACTTGAGGTTTCTATATAAGCTTATTTTAATGCAGACGGATGCTCTGCGCATTTTGGTTTTGACAGAAAGATACCATTAAACCTCAGAACTGATCTGCTTGAAAATCTATTTATCTAACGAAAACTGACTGGGTTTTATCAGATAATAACCTTGACCTTTCGACCCCATACAGACTGCTGTGGAGAAACAGAAATCATCTGTATTTGGGTAGATCATAACATTAATTTCTGTGGGGTATTTGGTTTATTCTGAGGGTTATATTGGGGTTACTTGAATTTCAGATAATTTGGTAGAGCCACATTATGCAGAAACAAAGATTCATTGTTGTTTTTGTAAATAAAATAGTTTCAAACGTTCAATTTCCCACTACAGAGACTGATGGCACGAATTACGGAAATTCACACATCGGGGGGTTCATAGTGCCAATGATGTGGTGTTCATTAAAAAAAGGCCATAAAAACCGTAATCACCAACATAAATATGGAACGCTACAAACTCCTCTTGAAATCCTCTTTTTGTGCACCGCTCTTCTCGCATCACTGAATGAGTTTGACACAAAGAGAGAATGGACCCGTGGAGAGAGATTCTCATCAGCATGAGCATCAGTTAATGAATCAATCTCATGTTAACATGCAAATCTCACTAATCAAAGACATTAGTGCAAGCCTGGCACGTTCAAACATAAAATCCCAGCAGTTCAGTATTGTTATCACATAACCATTAATGAAAATGATCCTTGTATGTGCGCTTAATACAGAAAACAGTAAAAAGCCATCTGTTTCATTAGCTAATCATAATCGCAGTCTATATTAATCTTATAGTCATTTTACATTTTACAATGCATTGCTACCAAATCATGGCTATTGTGAAAGCTGATTACAGATTTACTGAATCTAAACATATATTTATAGATTGTGTTCTGGATAAGTTATGAGTCTCACCTACACTCACCTAAAGGATTATTAGGAACACCATACTAATACGGTGTTTGGCCCCCTTTCTCCTTCAGAGCTGCTTTAATTCTACGTGGCATTGATTCAACAAGGTGCTGAAAGCATTCTTTAGAAATGTTGGCCCACATTGATAGGATAGCATCTTGCAGTTGATAGAGATTTGTGGGATGCACATCCAGGACACTAAGCTTCCGTTCCACCACATCCCAAAGATGTTCCATTGGGTTGAGATCTGGTGACGGTGGGGGCCGTTTTAGTACAGTGAACTCATTGTCATGTCAAGAAACCAATTTGAAATGATTCAAGCTTTGTGACATGGTGCATTATTCTGTTGGAAGTAGCCATCAGAGGATGGGCACATGGTGGTCATAAACGGATGGACATGGTCAGAAACAATGCTCAGGTAGCCCGTGGCATTTAAACGATGCCCAATTGGCACTAAGGGGCCTAAAGCGTGCCAAGAAAACATCCCCCACACCATTATACCACCACCAGCAGCCTGCACAGTGGCCCACAGGACTGCCGCATACTGGATGTTTTTCCCTTTTTTACACCATTCCTTGTAAACTCTAGAAATGGTTGTGCGTGAAAATCCCAGTAACTGAGCAGATTGTGAACTACTCCGACCAGCCGGTCTGGCACCAACAACCATGCCACACTCAAAATTGCTTAAATCACCTTTCTTTCCCATTCTGACATTCAGTTTGGAGTTCAGGAGATTCTCTTGACCAGGACCACACCCCTAAATGCATTGAAGCAACTGCCATGTGATTGGTTGATTAGATACATTCATGAGAAATTGAACAGGTGTTCCTAATAATCCTTTAGGTGAGTGTATATAGGTATGTTTATTCAGGGTTTTTGTTCACAAAATGAATTCTTGTCAAACTATTATTCTCACTGTAGTGTTGCTGCAGGTGCCATGTTCAGGAGACATTGTTTTGTGCATTGTTTTGAAAGTAAAATTACTTTGTGCTTCTAAAAGAGAACATAACTAGAACTTAATGATCAAGTTGTACTCCTTGTACACTGTTCCAAAACAGTTCAACCCAAATATTACACTGTGTTCATCATATTTACGAAGGATTGATTCCTAAATCCTGGAGAGTAGCCTATACTGGCTGAGCATAGAAACTATAAAGTGGAGCAGTTGTAACTCTGCAAGGAAAGTCAGGCGCTACTGACTCACAACCTTTAAGTTACGTTACGTTTTCTTATTTAAAGAATAAGAATGCAGACATGGTGTTATGTTTACGAGGCGCGATGCAACATGATGCATAAAAGCACAGTACTAAGTCATAATCATAAGTAATTATGTCTTCATTGGATCATTTGTAATGTGTTTTATTGTTTTGATGTCATAGCGCTTTTATTTAAAGATATTTAATATACCTTAAAAGCATGATATCGATCTGAATAACCTTAACTAAACATGTTAAATGCCACGACAGGCCCACACATCTATTGATGATAAAGAGAACCACACTATTCTGTGGCTAGGTAGCAAAACTGATGCCAAACTTTTCATCCAAACATTAATTAAATGAGTGTGTTGATGCTGTCAGAGTCTAATTACAGCTCAGACACATTCATTAACATCTCATCTCTGACACAGGGGTTTGTATTGGCCTTTCTGGCTCCTACAGCCCATACAAGAAGGTTCTTTAAAACTAGTATTCACAGCAGGTCTTACAAAAGAGTCATTCTCAGGAAATGAGATGAATATTTTTATCACTTCATTTGAAAAGGTTACTGTTGAACTTTCATATATCCTAATCTCTGTCTCGACGCCAAGGCCGAAACCAATGTAGACCCCGGAGGACCACCATTGGGGAATTAAAATCAATCATGACTATATTCAGAATCCCATTAATTATATCAGCGGGACGATCATACGTCACCCAAATGGTACCTTTTTCTGAGCATGTCCTTAAAACATTTAATAGCAGTATTCATAGCACAAGTGCAATAGGATGAAAGAAACCGCGGCTCAGTCTGGTGCTCAGGTTAATCAAATTCACTAAACTAATCAAGACATTTTTATGAGTCAGTAAAATTGAAAGTCAAAGACCAAATTAAATTGGAAAAAAAAAAAAAAACGGGTGATAAGATTACAGGTAAACTGAGTCAGTGTCAAAAAGACAGATCACCTCTGGACTTTTCAGAGCTGAAAAACATTTGAGAAACTTTTTAAGTACCTTCCCACAGTGGCATTAAAATTGAGAAACTAATATTGTGAGACTAACAGAAAGAAAATTGAGAGACTAATACACAAAACAGTCTATTATATTTAATTTCTATATTTATTTTGCACTACATTATATCAAATAATAGACACAGTAATTGCATTTTCCTTATGACAGGGTCTGTTTTAATACTATTACTATTTATTAAAAATCCTTTCATTGCTCAGTTCATCTCTATTCTGTGTTAAATGTGTAAAAAAAAAAAAAAAAAAAAATTAAAAAAAAGACTGAAACAGGCAGACAGCTTTCCATAATTTCATCCCGGAGATGTTTGTATCCATCATTAGAGAACTGTGCATATAACATCTGTCTGATGCTGGCGGCAGGAAGCCAAGACCTCTATTGTCCTTCCCCCAGCTTTCTGTTGATAATCCAAGAGTGACATATCAGTTACCTCATTTCTGCCTTACACGGCTAATGAAGCAGATGTGATGGCCTTTTAATTAGAGCCGGAGAGAAACGGTTGTATCATTAAGACAAGTTTGCCACCTTGAGGTATGATTAGCATTTCCACACCATTAACTCATTAGATGGGTCTGTACATGAGCAAAACGTCGTCTGCAGTTAAACACAGTCTCTTATTACAGATGCCACAGATTTCTGACATTAGCTCACTAGATATTTGACGTTTTGAAAGCTGTCATGAAATATGACAACGTAATTACATTTACTCGTAAAAGCGTCACTCAGACCATGTACATGCGCACACACACACACACTATATATAATATTAAATTGTATGTGTGTATTCTATATAAGATTATTATACTGATATATACTGCATCAATATAAAGCAGCAAAATAAAACTGCTTTATGTATGTTTATGCATATTCGAGCACTGCATCATTCTTCTAACACCTGTATTGATTTTAAACGTGCTTTGAATGCGAAGTCCACTAGGTTTCGGAATAGAGCTAAAATGTTTAATCAAAGGAAAAACAAGGCTTGTGTCGTTCCTGAAATAAGCATTCTGCATTGATTAGAACATTTATGGTCACAGCTTGTTCATGAATTTAAAAAGTGTTGCTCTTTTATTGACAACATGCTCCCAGTAAACACCACAACATGTCTCATTCATCGATTCTATTCTCAGAAGCCCTAATGAGCAGCTAGATGTGAAACTTTGTGGTTCCTTTGAGGCAAACAAAACAAACATGGTTTCTGAAATACGAATGGCCATTCAATGTCCCTATACTATACTGCTAACCGCTAAAACGGTTGTTAGATTCTGAGAGGAGAGGTAATGTTTGGAAGCTGGTATATGGAGTCGTAAATGGCAGAGAAAGTGACTTACTGAATGCCCTACATGTTATGTTTATGTTGCCTGCCCATACAAAACTCGCCACTATGATGCTAGATGTTTGTCACGGCATTGGCACATGGTTACTAGGCTTTTTTTAGGTGGGTTCCAGGTTGTTCAATGTTCCAAAACGAGATTCTAAATGAAATCATCATGCTAACTAAACAAGTATCAGACATTCTTGGTTACAATAGAGTACTAGAGGAGATTGGATATTGGATTTTTTAATCTATTTTATCGTCTACCAGCAAAAAAACAACAACCAATCATTCATGTATACATTATAAATTGTGTGGGAAAGTAACAATTTACAAATAGGTTAGGGGATTATATTAGCAATAGTAAAAGAGTAAATTAATTCTGAGCTACACAATATGTAAAAATCTTGTATGGTGTCTTGTGAAGTGCAGACCTCTTTTGCAGCAGGTGAAATCACAGATCATTTTTAACGAAGCCCAGTTTCCTTCTAGATCCTGTAAGGAACATGTCTCATTAATAGAACATGAAATGTCATGCTGATTTCTCATACTGAATGCCTAAATGTGACTCTCATTTGGCACAGAACCACACATGAGATTTTGACACATACTAAATATGCAAATCAAACATGGCATGAGATATTGCATGCAGCATATAACTACAAACAACCCCTAAATATCACACAGCTAACAACAGGCTGACTAACAGCCCATTATACATACAAAACTTAAGAGTTTATACACAAACAAACTCAATATTGACTTCACGGACAAAACAAGATCATCTGCTGTTCAACAGACTGTACGATTTTTGATAAAGTTATAAATAGTCACAACAACATCACTGTCAAGGCTAATAAATGGGTCTGAACAAGCCACAGGCGTAGATATAGTCTACTGCACACAAATATAGAAGGAAACATCAGATGGGGAAAACAAGATGAATAGACAGTAATGAAGGAAGAGGGAAGAATGAACTGGACCAGAGTTGAGGAGGACAGACTGCAGATAATTGAGTCTTAGGGGCTTTTCACAGTTGAAACTGTCAAACAAGGGTCATCCTAACTCTGAGTACAGGGTCCAAAACAATTCAAATTAGAGTTAAAAACTGACTTTGGCGAGTTTTTGACAGTTGCTCGGCAACGTTATTAGAAATTGTAAAATGATACAGGGATTAAATTGAATTGTAAGTATGACATGTACAATAAATAAACATACAAATAAACATTAATTCTGTCATGAGTCTCTTAAGAGTAGAGTGGAAAATGCAAATGTTCCATTGCATACAGTATACATGCATAATGTACATACATAAACACCAACACAGAACAGATCTCAATTGCTCCCGTTATAAATCAACAAAGCTGTCTACTCTACAAGCTTTTTACATTGCTTAAATTAAATTATGCAAATTATTAGACTTTATTATTTGTCAGGCATCTCAGTGAGTTTGCCACTTTGTGAAAGAAGATGTCAAAACCGGCATCCAGCGTGGCTGCCAATTATAGGAGCCCTCATTAGTATTATGGCAGGACCATTTGAATGTGTAATCAGGGACTCAGATTCACGCAATGTTTAGCACACTGCAAATTCGCAACTTAATTGTTGCTGTCACAAAGCGTGATAAGTCATTAGGCTGTGATTTTGTTCCTGAATGTTTAGCAGAGCTGGGCTCACTCGGATGAATTTAGCCTTTTCACTTTTAATATTGTGTTTTTGTCACTTCATGAAAGCAGTTCTTTAGGAAAGGAAAAGGGCATGGTAGGATTATCAGTCATGGCTGACAACTTTCATGAACTACCCAAAGTGTGGGACAGCAGCTGCAAACATCCCAGCAGATGTGCTTTTGTCCAGGTGTCCATTGTGGTTGAATCATGAAGGACAACAAAGAGGAGAATAAGAAAGAAAAAGAATAACAGCATGTGTCACAATCGCTGGAAATGCTGTACAGTTATGACTGAGGAAATACAGTTTTAATAAACCCTACCTTCAACCAATCACATTTCCTTTAATAAAAAAGGCAAGCAAGATGGAAAATATTTATAGCAGGTTCCACAAAGGCATAAAATGAAAACTGTGTTTGCATGCAAAGAGATTAGAGCACTGACTCCCTGACACCTGAAGAATGATAGGAGATGGTGAAATTTAGTATGGTAGTGATTGCATTGTTTTAAATATTTTCTAAAAATTAAATCAATTTTGCCAAAGATTCTCCAAAATGCGAGTTACAGGATATTGCATGGCCTATGGCCAAAGCACAGTTCAAATGTAGCAGGAATAATTCAGTCCATTAATTGATTATTTTTTTATTAATCTTTCGAAAGGAAAAGCTACTTGTTTATGAGGAACTAATCCACCCCTAAGGCATTTTTAATTTCAAACCTTTGTTTCTATCCTCTTATCCATAATAATGCCTTTACCAGTGAAAATAAATGTATTTCATTTGAATCAGGATAGAAATAACAGATCAAACACCATTTACAAATACGGTTCTAAACAAATACGTTGGTGGATTTTGATGTTAGAGGAAAAGGGGGGATGGACTTTTTCATTGGAGGAAGAATTATTACAGATTAATGGATGTTTGAAAATTTTTCCTTTTAAACATTTACCCATGCATTCAGCAAATTATCATTTTAGGGCGTACTGTTCCTTTAAATTTAAAGGACTCTTCTATAAGTAAATATGTGCATATGAAATATAGGTCTGATTTTTAAACTTTCGTGATTGACCAAAATGATAAAACAGAGTATCCCAGAGATATGTATAATAAATAGTCCTTTTGTTATATCTACATTCAGTTCGTTTTCATTTTAGAGTGTACTGTTCCTTTAAATGTAAAGGGCCCCTTTTCATGTAAATATGTGAACATGAAATATTGATCTGAGTTTAAATTATTTTATCATTTTAGTCAATCACAGTTGAGTATCCTAGATAGACGTATAATAAATGATTGTTTTGTTCTGTCTGCATTTTATATTAATATAATTTTATTTAGCCTACTGAAATCTGAGATTTAAAAAGGTATGAAGTAGCCAAAACAGGCGTCACTCCATGGATTTTTCTCTGTAATGGATGACTGTAGTCTCAAAATCAGTCTAAATACTGTATAATGTCAGAAGCCAATGTTACAGGGTTGGTTGTGACTACTTCTTGGAGATAACAGAGGTCATACATTACTCCCATATGGCTCATGAACAAATGTGAATTATCTGTTCTGCTTGTCATAACATTGGATTTATGAGCTATAATCAATCAGTAGCTGCTATCAGAGGACCTGGGTTCCTCTTCCTTCATAGCTAAAATGGATTATGTGATCGATGGCTTCACTAAGATGAGGAAAAAAAACTAACAGAGCGGACGATACCATATTTCCTCTCTCGTGTCCAGCTAAACTACTGTAAACACACAGCAGAAATTATTTATTCTTTTTGTTCTTGCAATAAAAAAATTATAGAATAAACACAGCGCCTTCATATCATAATTATGTTCATTTGTAATTTGGTTTATTCTGTTCTTATTCTTACTTCCATGCATTCTATTAACCACTGCTTCCTTGCTCCAAGTAATGAATTTCTGTAGTAATGCAATCTCTTAATTGAAGTGCACATAGTATCAGTAAATCAATATAACATTGACAAGAGCGTGTGTGTGTCAGTGGGTTCATATGGCATTTCACTGGTGTCCATCTTCTACATTGTCCTCAATATGAGGCCATTAATCAGAGAGAACAGGTAGTTATGTCATGTCTATGTCATTCAATCCTCCGCTCCAAGGTCGCAGTCGAAGCAGCCAAGATGAATAAGCTCAGAATTGAAATGGCGATGCTTGAGGTTTGACTCAAGAGTATAACGATTGGCTTCAATATCACTGACAAAATGACAACACTTTTACGGTCACATAAAAGGGATAAAGCAAAAAATGAATGAGATTTCAGAAGGCAGAATTTCAGGGTATTTCATAAGCTGGTTGCAACCAAAGCTCTTTGGGAAAATGTGACATTTCTGATATTACGATGGTTCGTATGCGTTTTGCAACTTTTTAAAAGTGGAATGTGTTAGTGTGTGGTATGTTTTTCCCAAAACAGATGAATGTGAATCTGGAATGGTTTCACTGCTAATGTTGTTGTACGTAGAAGTGGCAGTTAAGAGATGAAACGTCAGGTGAGTGGCCGCAGTAAAAGGTTTATGGGGGGTTTGTAAAATAGCTAAACCCTAAAATTAACTGATAATATTAACAAAAACAAGTATGAAATAAAAGCATTAAGCACATTTGTTGAAGCAACCATGCAATTTTAGCTTCATTCTACAACAAGTCTTCAACCTTATTACTCGTGACTCATGTTTTACTGAGCAAGTTTACATCAGAAATATACATGCAAATGTCAGAATGTATCAAGTACCATGTGAAATTTGTCTTTATCCACTGTAATCATAATTTGTATGAACAGAAATTAAAAGTTGTTGGTGGTGTACTGCCAACAGTGTTCATTTGAACTGGAACTGCAACAAATTGTACGTTTTTGGAGATTTAAAAAAAAATGTACTGTACAGCTACGTTTTTCAAATGAGCTTAGATTGGTTTACTCACAACACTGCATCTTGCGTAATTAGGTTACTGTTTTTTGGGTGAACTACTCCATCACATCTGAAAGGTTTCCTCATTTTACACTCAGCATTTGTTGATTGCCCACAGTGCTGCATATATGGATCATTTTACTACAGATTTTCCACAGCTTTGGCACTACATTCATAACTGAGTTTTACACATCGATAATCACTTGCATAAGCAGCTCAGCGACGGCTCATGGCAACCAGTGACATCACTGCCAATCATTTGTCTTTCACTAAAGTGAGACAGTACGAATGCCCCACGCCTGGGGATCTCCTGCCGTCAAACAAATGTCTCAATTACAGAATGAAGTGCACTCATGCGCAGAAAGGTTCTCATGCCACTTCATTATCGAACTAAGCCAATTAAACTCAGAAAGGCAGGAGCAAACAATTGCAATTTACCCAGCACAATTGTAAACCAGTCGTGCGCTCTCTCATTACTGTCTCAGCTCCCCAAAACACAGTGTCAAGACGGGCAATTTTACCATCAACGGCATTGAAAAGAATTGTGGGGAAAAAAACAAATGGTAAAAACATACCTCTACCTACATTTTTACCATATTGCATGACTTGTATGCTAATACATTTTAACATTTGCATCACGATTAGTGCCATATATGGTTTTTCTGGTGAAGTAAACTTGCTTGGTAGTTCACCTGGTATGGTGTTGCTCTTGTGAAGTGCACCAGTACGGGTCTCATGAAGACAAGTCATGACATAGATGAAAGAGCTTAGTTAGCTTTAGTTTTAGTTAGTTAGTTGCTTTAGTTAGATTACATTTACAAGTATTAACCTTAAAATAAATATTACATTTAAATTATATCACATTTATATTAGCTGAACAAACTTGAGTGATAATTTACCTATTTAGAAAGCACACAGTTTTCAACCATATAGTGTCAGTTATCAGACATTTAGTTTTCAAACTGCCACAATATGTTCAACAACCAAGCAGCATTTAGAAAATGGAACTCAAACCACATATTTTCCCCTACAAGTTTTCACATTAAATGCTTCATTTAATTTCCATCTGTAGACTAAAATAAACTTACCATTTCTGTTGGTCTGAAGATAGCCTGGAAAAAATAGCATCAAAACAAACACAAGGGGATAAAAGACTGAAACAGAAATGACAGATTTTTTTTCTCCATTGTTTCTAGACAGAATCGTCTGGAAAACACTTGAGCCTTTTATCTCTTCAGCCAAGAGTACGCCACTAGCACAGAGAAGCTTACTGTTTTCATACCGCTAATCTCAAATAGAGGGCTTGATTGGGTGTTAAACACACTGTCAACAATATATTTCATTCTGTGCCGCAGAAAACAGCTTACGGATTTGGCAGAGCATGAGGTCGAGCAAATAAATTACAGTGTGGTACGTTTTTTTTTTAGAAGAGTATTCCTTTAAGAAATTCATATTCAAAAAAATAGAAATGCAAAAGAGAGTCCTCAAGTCATTTAAAAAAAAAAGGAGCTGTTGCCCACAGATATTAGAAATCAACTTGGCTCTGCGTGTTTTGTTTACTTGCTTGACTTTAAATCACATATTTTGTTTGTATGGCTGTATTTCCCAGGAGACCACATGAAATGTCAGGTTTGATTTTTTTTTTTTTTTTTTTTAAATGTCGCAGAGATAACGGACTGCTTGTATTGGATTCAACTAGAAGTGGCCAAAGCCCTCAGCTTGCTCTATTGTGTGTTCATTTGAATTCCAGGCCACTATTTTCCACAAGCCTTTGTGTGTGTGTGTGTGTGTGTATAGAAGGACCTGAGGCTTCTCCTCGGGAGCATAAAACACAGTTGGAGCATGACTGCCATCCAGATGAGAGAGAGACACATTCAGCAGGACCCCTCAGAGCACAGAGAGGGATCTTTCTCATGCATAAGGCAGTCTGTCTGAAGAGCGAGTCCAAAACACAGATGATGAGCTCTGCAATGCAACAAAACCTGCACTCATTCTTTCAACTGAATTCAAGAGGACAAAGGTCAGCCCTCTCTCTTCTCTCCATTGGTTTGAGCTCCGGTGAACATCTCAATATCTGGTGTCACTGATTTGTTTGTTGTACGTGTAAGATTCACTAAAAAGAACCAGCGGAGAAGTCATTTCACTGAGGAGGTGCATGTTTGATTCAATAAAAAGAACCAATCATTTGTCATGAGTCAATCATTTGGGAATGATTAGTTATATTGTAGACTTGCGATTCACTAAAAAAGGGCTTGCAAGCTGTGTACTGTATTTGAATACTGCCAAGGTTCTATACTTGGTTTGAATCATAATCATTAAAAACATATTTTATAGAAACTCAGATGTACTACATCCATGTTGTTACAGTTTAGAATAGTGATTGTTTGGGAATCAGACCACACGGGTTCTTTATACATGTGATTCTGAAAAGAAAGGCCTATAGTCATCAGGAATCTGCATTTACTAGCATTTTCTTCCTTGCTGGTCCGTTCATTAGTAAGGTTGGTGTTTCCAGACAGCAGACCCTCATTAAAGAATGAAAAGGTCAGAGAAAGAAATGCACCTGCACTGGCTTTATTCACAATTTTCTTTTAATTTACTTGAGTGCACAAAAAAAAGGGTTTGTTCTGACAAAGCTGTCTTTTTCACAGTGAGATTTACACACAAATATCGTCCTAATAGGAAAAAACAAACACACACACACACACACACACACAACACAGAGGGATGAAGAACTATTAATTTAAATATGCAAACCAATATAAAGCTGAACAACTGTACACTTTATATTTTTTGTCTATAAAATTGAATGTTTGTTTTTCATTTATCAAGTGTACAGTTGTACAATTGAGTTTTTTTCCCATCTTGAAAAAATATGTCTGTGTTCTGTATCCCTTTGTGTTGTGTTTGTTTAACTTTTCTGTTTAGAATATAATTTAGCCTTTACATCTGCTTTATAAATGCTTTACAAGGTATAAATAGTCCTCACACAAACAGACGTCTGGCAACTACTAAATGCTTTATAACTGACTTAATCATGATTTACAGCAGGAACATGCGTTAATAAAGCATTTATTAACACACTGAGCAACTATTATCATGTGTCTAAATAATATGATTTATTAATGTACATTTAAATAATTTATCAATCATTTAGACTTTCTAAAAGTTCTTATTAAACAGACTGCTCCTAAATAACTGGTTTGTAAATAATGTAATAATAAATAAAAAATAAAAATAATGATAAACTGATCATTAATAAAGCATGAAAATACAATTATTAAACATTATAAATATGCTCAAGAACAAGGCATTTATAGATGCACTTGTAAACGGTTTACTACTGCATAATAATGTTTGAAATAAATACTTACTAATGCTTAACTAATCATTCATAGCATGTAGTTATTATAAAGGGTTACCGATAAGGGTGCATGAATTGAATCACATAGATTATGACATCTGGAATAAGGTTTACACATCTATGAAGGAAAGGAAAGGACGTGACAAGTGGCCAGGTATGGTTTCCCATACTAGGAATTGGTGCTCTGCATTTAACC
>JAUYWG010000044.1:13630861-13662075 GCA_034779775.1 Enteromius afrohamiltoni
TGTTTTTATTTATTTAGCTATTATTTTTGATTTCATGATGGAAACAGGCTTCCATATGTCCTAGACATCAAATAATTGCTGGTTTTTAAGTTACCCAGATGAGCGTTGCTGTGGGCAATAGTAAATGTTGAATAGCATGATTAACCAATCAGTATCAAACCTAAAGCAGGCTTCTGAAATCACTCTAAATGATAAACTCTTCATATTATCAGATCTTGTTATTCCCAGAATGATTTTCAATAAGGTGTTTTTTTTTTGCAGACATTTCTTATACTCATAGCTCATGCACTCACTCTTCAAAGAACGTAAATACTTTTTCTTTAAATGCAGATCAAAATGCGGACAGAATAAAAAGTCATGTTTAGCTGTCCTTGACATGTTCAAAGTCATTTTTCCTCTCATATTTGCTATATTATTTTGCTATTATTGGCTGCGGTGTGTCACCTATGTGTTTGAGATCTGGAAACAGGACCAAACCAACACACACACACACACACAAGCTTGTGTTCTCCATCTGCCGCCACTTCAATCAGCTTGTATAATAATAATTTCCTCTTTGAATTAGAGCCATTAAAATGCAGCAAACTGAAGTGAAGTTGTGCAGCAGTTATTCTGAGTGCATCTGTCTTCATCAGACAGACTGACAGGCCGCATAAATCAGCACAACCGCTGGGAACGAACAGCCCCAGAGATCCGGCTCTAATCAATTCCTATTAGTTTAGCATTTCTCATGCAGCCAGGGGCCTCATGGGATACATAAACGGCAGATCAAATTTGAGCAATATGTTTGATGAAATGATGAGACAGAATGTGCGGTATCTGAACTGCACCTGTCTGTGTGTGAAGGGTTGCTGGCCATTCATCACCAATTTAAATTTCACAATTTAAATGTCTCATCCATGCAGAGATTCTGTTTTATCAAACCATCTTTTAACATTAGTGTCACATTATCGACGGCGGGCAACAAGGAACATGTTTTTCTTGCCAGGTTTCTTAGATTAGACATTATTCTACATTATTTATTAATTACTGAATATTGACGCGCTGCTGCCCCCATCTGGACAGCGGGAGTGCGTGCGACAACAAACTACTGAAAATGAATAGTAAGCATAATTTAATGTTTATTTAATATATATATAAATTACTTACATTCTAAGTTATGTAATGTCATGAAATATTTGCCAAGCCATTCATTTATTTTGTTTGTTGATGTTTGAGCAGGATGTACGACTATAGAGAAGGTTATATTTTTATTACATTTTTTAATTGCATTTTTATTTATATTTTATTTAATAGACCCGTTTAAAAATATGTATGTATGGTTAGAAAATGTATTATTATGTATTTGTCCACTAGATGTCCCCAGTGTTTCTTTTAATAGAAGATCAGCTCTCAAGCGCCCTGAACAAGCCACAAGAGAGTACTACCAACTGTGTATTAGTTGGGCTCTAAACGTACAGATTTTCCCTTGAACCAGTGAGTCTCATGGAGTTGCATAACTTTAATAGGCCAAACGAATCAGATATAGTTTTTCCAGACAGGGAAACTTTCCTTTCTGTTTGTTATGTCTCATTAATAGACATAGCCTACACTCAGTTTGAACTACATCAGCAGTAGCTGCATGGATTTTTCCTACGTTTATCCTTAAATGTAACAGCTGAGATTTTGTTTCACTAAACAAAGCTACCATGTGACACCCAGATCACTGCACAGACTTCTTTACCACAGTCGTCTTGTGACACCGTCAGCACGTCTTTTAAAGGTAATTGCTGTCTTCTTGCAGAAAGCCATACGCAGGTGATTGAGTTCCATAAACAGTATGTCACACCTGTCCAGCAGATCCTTCTCAAATAGCAGGGACATCTGTGAGGAATCCTCCAGCAGTGTAGGCTATATATTAGTTTAAGAGATGATGAGTATCTCTAAGACTGTTGTGTATTAAATGTCGCTCCACTAAACTGGAGAATGATTGGGCTGTAATTCCATATAAGAGCCGGGCTGCTGTGTTAGTGCTGGTCAGAGGTTAGAGTTTGAAGAGCTGATTTCTCATCAGTATGAGTGGTCAAACAGAGCCTGTGGTCAGATAACTCACCTGTGCTGACCATCATAGCCCCAGTAGTTCTGCTGCCATGGCAACGCAACTTCATAATAATAATTCTGGAAAAGTGGAAGCGTAGGCCAACAGTCTTCAGGCTACAATGACCTCTTGTATAACGTCTTGTATTCCTGCACATTAAAACTCCAGTACCTTTTCCATCATCTAACAAGATAAAGACATTCAGAATTTATTAAAACAGTTCAATGTAATCTTTACCAAATCTTTGAATAAATATATATTTTTTTCATTTAAAGTTGTGATGCCTAAATTCAGTTTATTTGTATATATATATATATATATATATATATATATATATAAATAAATATATTACAATAATATTTTGTAATTCTGCTCAACTTTTAATAATAAAAATAACAAAAAAATTGTTGATCTGTATTTTGGTTTTTGCCAGAAATAGTGCTTTAGTATATCATTATTAAAAAAAAAAAAAAAAGCTCATATAAATGCTCTAGCTAAAAAAAAATTATAATATAATAAATGATAAGCTAATAAACAAGGCTCTGTTTACATCTATTCAAAGATATAAACATTACTACTTTTTAACAGTTAAATTTAATTTTAAGCAAATCTCAAAATATATATATATTTTTACAATTATTTAGTCAAATATTACAAAATAAATATCGGACTTCATCGGCTACAATTTGAAAAGAATTATTGTAGGCCTACTACATTCCTTTTTTAATATCGCCTATATATAGTCATGTCTTTTGCATTATGTGCGCTTTTGTTACTCATCGTGAAGGTGCGAGTGAACACGGTGATGGACTTGATCTCACAGACCACTGAACTCTCACAGCTGTTCTGTGGACGGGACAAGCCTCGTGTCCGCCAGACGAGTTGCTCCATCTGTTTGCATGCTATAAAAGTTCCCCTCCTCGTGTTGTGGCTGGGTTCGGCTGTCAGACGTGCGCGCTCATGTCTAACACACAGCTGTATGGGTGTTTGTGTTCGAGCTCCAGCAGAACAGGCTTCGCTGAGCAGCTGAGCGACAGGAGACACGTGGCCTCGAAGCGGCTCTTCTTCTCTGCGGAACGCAGGAAAGCCCTCCTCCAGCCGTCATCATCATCATCAACCATCTCACTGTTTTGAAAGGAGAGCCGTGACACTTCGCACGTGCCGGCTTGCCAACACTGTGCTGGATGTTCAGTCAAATCATGTCAAGGAAAAAATGTAAATTCGGCCAATTCTGACCTCAGTGTGAACAAAGTTCAACAATTAAGGATGGCAAAAAACAACAATGTAGTATGTGGAATGTTTCTCACTATACTAAGAAAAATATATGGTGACGTAAAACCCCACAGTAGTCTTCAAATATGACAAAATAGTAAATTGCATTTATCAAAGTTAATATACGCTAACATTCAAAATTGTCTGAGAGGTAGATTTTTATGTTGGTATGAGAGGTATGATTTTTAGATGTTGTTTTTCTCACCAAGACTGCATTTATTTCATCCCAAATGCAACAAAAGCAGTAATATTGTGAATTTACTATTTAAAATAACTGCTTTCTATTTGAATATCTATATTTCAAATGTAATTTATTCCTGTGGTCAAAGCTAACTTTTTAGCATCATTACTCTATTGCTGTGCTATGATCCTTTAGAAATGCTGATTTTATTATGATTATTATTATCATTAAAAGAGTTGAGTACATGTTTGTCAGGATTCTTTGATTGATCTGAAATGCAAAAAAAAACAACAAAAAAAAAAACTTTGTGACTTTAAAATATACAATTTGGGGAAATAAATTATAGAAATACATTTTTTCAAACTTATTTAGCAAGGATGCTTTAAACTGATCAAAAGTGATGATTAAGACTAAATGATGCTAAAATTGAATAAATTATATTTTACAATACATTAGTATAGTAAATAGTTTAAATAGTAAAAATAAAATGTCTTTGTATAAAATAAAAGCAGGCTGAAGAGACTTCAGACACACACACACAGTAGATGTAAATGTAAATATAGATTTTTGTAATTGTAACACAAAGGTTACTGTCAGTATGCTGCATATGTGGTACATTATTAAGTATGCTGTATTTCTACAGTATGGGCTGTTCATCACATGTGGTAAGGATTTAAACACTCAGGTTAAAGAGTTTACTATGTCAACGTCCTCAAACTTGCAGATAACACATGCTGGGTTCTGTGTCTGAGCACATCTTCCTCCTGCTCGCCGCTGTTTACTTTGGACTCCAGGACTCATGCATTGGGTTTGTTAATCTAATAGAATGATTGTTTAGTTTGCACAAAAGATAACTCGTCTTTTCTTTCCTCTTCTTTCACGGGAGATCCCTCGAGGCTGAACTTCAGAAGGAAGGCCAGTAGATTTTGATAACGTACAAGCAGAGCATTTGTTTTACTCACCCTTGAATCAAAGTTTCCTTTGTGTGTGGGACCGGATCTGTTTCCCAGGCCTGCAGACTCTGGAGGGTCCTTTGAGTTCAAAACAACAAAGAGGGCTACGCCTCCACTGACTTCCAAGAGCTAGAACAGAATCGCATGTCCTCGCGTACACAAATACAGACAGATAGACGGCCAACAGCCTGAATAAACAGATCTCTGGATCTACAAAGAAAAGACATCACTTGCTTCAAAACGATGCTGGCTGGGGAGTATCTATGTTCGGTAATTACATAATGTAATCATACTGTATACGGCCTTTTACTTTTTAACATTCTACGCTGTCATAATGGTCATTTTAAAAATCTAATATTGCGTAAAATTATCTGATAAACTGAAGTCAAGAAGATCATCCCTGCATGCTAGGAGTAGCAGTTCAAGCCCCTGGGTATTTTATACATACAAAAATGTGCATATTTGCACAGTATATGCATTGCATACTGTAGAAACTGCATAAATAGTATTATAATTCACAATTTTGGACATTATACTCTCCCCCCGATGTCTTAGAACCAACATACTGAGCAATAGCAGCAGTAGTACCATATCCAAGCACAATTTTTCAATGCTACTCGTTATAAACACATTTTAAGGCTGCAGTTATGTTATGTTAATTATTCTTAAGTCTCTTAAAATACTTTTCCACTTTAAGATACCTCATTATAGCACAATTATATGGCAGCACTGCATCACAAAAGCTTCATGTTTGTAAGAAACAAATTCATTACTAAGTTGTTTTAACTTTAAAATGTTGCTTGTGGACAAAATACATAATACTTAACACTCCATGATAACGCTCCCTCCAGTGGAAAAGTCCATTTCCTGTTGCTCCCTTACATATCTGTTTTGGCTTGTAAATTGTGTTTGATCCATGCAGACTTCTCTCCTAATTCAGGTGGCTTTTACACAGAAGGAAACAATATTGTGGAGAGGGGACTTGTTTTATGTGCAATACCTTTTCTTTTGATGGACTGGATTCGTGTGGATTATTATTGTTGGATGTTTTATCAGCTGTTTGGACTCATTCTGAAGGCACTCATTCACCGCAGAGGATCTGTCAGTGTGATGTAATGCCAAATTTTGGGTGGACTGTCCCTTCAAGCTCATAGTTTCCAAGTTGGGGACGTGTGATGTAAAGGATGCATGGGTCGGTGGATTTCCTGAAACAAATAATTCTTTTTTCAGTTGCCTGCCCAAATTGCAACAGTATTTTATAATTGTGTTTGAATACTTAACATATTTAAACACAGTGAAGTAAACACTGATTTCACGCACATTCTTTATTCATCATTTTGTAGAAGGAGAGTTTTTAATGCACTGACCAAATGACTTGAATGCACATGACACTAAAATTATGACTTCCCAACTTGTAAATATGATTTTCCCAGGAGGACTTGACGTGTAGAATGACCCGAATCAGGCTCTACTGCTGTCTTATGTAGGCAGCTCACTTCAAAAACCACAGAAGGTCTGAAGGGTTTAAATCTGAACATACTTTGCATGATTTCAGCATGTCTGAGACTTGTTTAATATGTGGTTGAGGCGTTTTGCGTTAACAGCAGCTAGCTGGCTAAAGCTCTCTGCTTTGTTCTCCAATCCTGAGGTTAACGATTTTCCGTCATGGGAGGCGGGGGAGAGCAGCGGAGGAATTAGGATTCAGCTCCCATCCTCAGCGCCGAGCGACTGTCTGCTGCCTACCCAGCAACCCTGGCGCTTTGTGACAAGGAGATGGATGATATCTGCAGCCTGGCCGGCCGCTCTACGGGTAAGCACGCACACACACGCGTCTGCAAGCACACAGGGTCGCACACACTTCCTAAAGCCAGCAAGGTTGTACGCACACACATTCGCACATGTAACTAATGCTGTGAGACTGCTGCTACAACCTTTAACATGTAACACAGAACAACGACACCTCATCCAGCTTGCTTTGTAATTGTTTACTTCATTTGTGAACATATTGCACTTTGAGACAGTATATAAAAGTGGGGTAGACTAATGATTTAATGATTAGTGTTGAGAGAGAGACAACGATTAACACAGTAATATAAATTCATTTATTAGTCTTAAACATTTACAGCATTAAAAAAACTATATAAGCGATAAAAAGACAAAGGGGCAGTTGTGGTCTGTGTGTGTGTGTGTTTCACTGGACAGCGTGTGAAAGGTGTGTGAAGGTCAAAGGATCTGTCTCTTCTCCACTTCCTTTAATGCGGGAGTGTATTTGTGTGTCAGACTCACCTGCTGAAACTGCTACTGCAAACTTTTACACACACACACACACACAAACTGCTTCATTTCTGAGTACACACTGAGGGCTTGAGATGAGACAAATATTTCATTTTAATCAGTACATTTGTCTTGTTTTCCAGAACAAATATAAACTTGCTGCAAAAAATGGACAAAAGAAAAATTTAAATAAATATATTTATGTGTGTGTGTATATATATATATATTTATATATATATATTCTATTACAAATTGCCAAAGCTACACACACACACACACACATATACATATTAAACATTTATATTGAAAACTGTCAACAACAGACTTCAATAAATATAAATATAATTTAAAAAAAAGAAAAAAAAAGAATTGTCAACAACATAATTAAAGCTGAAATGCCTGCAGTTATATTGTTTGGATTTTTTACATGTAAAATAATGCATATATATATATATATATATATTGTGTGTGTGTGCACAGGGCATTTTGAATAATGGAATTATGTAATGGAATACCCTAGTAAATGATTATAATGCATATAACAATAACAAGTGAATCTGAAAATTACCTGCAAACTCAAAATAACATCTTCACCTAAAAACAAGAAAATTGATCAGAATCAGAAATCAGAATGTAATTAAAACCATTAATAATATCTGTAAAGTAAATGATATGAATTAAGTCTGTATTATTTTATTTTATTACACCCATTGACAACAGGGATAGTTTTTTTGTGTGCGAGAGAGACAGTATTTTTTAAAATACTCTGCCAGAGCTCACAGTATGTCGAAGAACAAAAAGATGTCTGGGTTGTGTTTGTATGTTTGTGTGAGTGTTTGAGGACTGCTGGGGTGCTCACGCAGTTTTTCGTGCAGGTAATGGGAGCACCTGCGGCCACCGCTAACCGCCATCCGACGGGTTAAAAGCTCTGACTGAAGGAAGATGCTCAGAGCAGCCGTGCAGTCCACTGGAGTCCCATCGGCTGAGAGAAACCTGTGAGACAGAAGCTAATTATCCTCTAAAGCAAAAAGCCAGTTGTGGTTCAATAACTCCAGCACGCTGCCAGCCAGATACTGTGTTTCCTTGGCAACGCCTCCACAGCAGTACTGCAGACATCACAGAGAAAGGCAGGCGGTCACAGGGTACACAGGGCAGGATGAATCGGGGAGGAAAGACTTTTACGAGTGACGGGCCGTCCTCTAGACTGATGCAGGCCAATTACAGGCCATTACACTCGGCTGAGATTGATCTGCTTTCTTTACGTTTGGGGTCCCAGAGACTCTACTGTATGTATAAAATAAAGACATTTTCAAAATTACTTCTGGATTTCTTTTCAAATACCTGTAATATCTCTGTCTGACCTAATCAAACGTCAAGCACACCATAACCACTGGAACACAAAGCAGACTCCCTTTTGCCAACCTGACATACACAAACACACGTTGGTATTTGTGGTTTATGGGGTATGAGCTATTGCACCTACACCAACCATACACCGAACCCTATCCCCTACAGGAAACTTTAACATTTATAGATATTTAAACACTATTTAGTATGTTTTTACACACACAATCATGAAATCCATCCATTTTGATTTTTGATGTCTCTTATCAAGTTTAGAATCAGTTTGCAATTTACCGAAAATGTACATTTTTCATGATTTTGCCTCCATCACATTAAGCTCTTCCTGAAGCTGGTTTAATCATCAAAACACCAAACTCTCACAACATATCAATAACAATCATTTCTTGTTATTGATGGCTTCACAAATAACCTTGAAAAATTTCCAGTGGATAAAAGGGTGGAAAAGAGAAAAGGTAGATTATTAAAACATCATGCAGAAAAACAAACACATTTTTTAAGAATGTTTGTTATAAACCAGTATAAAACCAGAGAATTTTAAAAGAAACACAAAGTATGTGATACAGTGGTTTGCCTATTTAAAAATAACATATTCAATGCATGAAATAAATAGATTTCAAATACATTGTAGTTATATATATATATTTCTTGGGTTAACTGTGGGGAAAAAGATTTCTTAATAGCTCAATATGACATGACTATAATAAAATGACTAATATGTGGACTCCAGTGGCATGTAATACAAGTCTGACAACAATTAATAATCAAAACAAGCTTTGATTAACACACAGCAATACACATTTTGCAAGAAGTAATCTGACTTACAATGTGAAGCAGAATTGAGATTTGATATGTTTTACCAAACTATCAGTAATCTATATAATAACTGGAACAGCACTGACAATAGAATCTCAAGCATGAAAGTACAGCACAATTATCAATACCTCTTAAAAAGCACAATTTGAGTATATTGTGCTGATCAATATATTTTTTTTACACTATAACGAGTGCATTCTGTGTCAGTGTTGGCATCTGGAGGTGTGTTATTTGTACCTGCAGTGAGCAGTGAGAAGGACCCACTGTTTCCGCTGACCTGCACTGATAACATGCACCACAACAATCTCGAACAACCAATGGAAGAAAGATTCCTGTAATCCTGTAAATTCACCCCAGCTCCTGCAGCTTCTCCTGCCTGAGCTCTCAGTGCTTAATCTACTTTCCGTACCTTTATCCCAGACAAATGTTAAGTTTATTTAAACCACATGCGGTTAGCGAGAACACACACACCATCAGCAGCCTCTTTTAATTCCTCAGTGGCCGGTCTTTATCTCTTGACATTTATCAAGGGAATCTTTCTTGCGGTCTATAACAAGAGCGGCTCCGTGATTCTTGGGTGAACTACACATTTGGATATCAGGTTAGGTATGTTTTATATTTCCAACTTCCTCTCTGTGTACATTGATATAATACACATTTCATACGTATGGGCATTTTAAACTGCAAACAATGTCTTGTTGGTCCATAAAAATTAAACAAAATATTTTAACTTTAAAAATAAGTGTACTTTTCTTTTCAAGTTAATTCATTAAGCATTTTATTTATGTGTTTCATTTAATATATCATATTTCTAAAGTTATTTTATCAATCCATGAATGAACTTTTTTAGCCCATCTGTTTATTTAAACTAATCGGACAGACAGAAAATGTATTAAACTATTAATAAATATTTCGAATTCGAATTCATCTATTCATTGTTTGCATGCCTGGCTATCTTTCTGGACGCCTGTGTCCGTCTGAAAATGCTGGTCAGACTTATCAGCCAAAAAACAAACCATTATTTGCTCTGATACACACAAATGAAACTCAGTCCGATGTGCTATCAGCCAAAAATGTAAATATGAACCCATGCCAATGAGGCTGAGACATCAGACCCCGATGCTTGCTGGACCATTCAGAAGTGGGGCCGTTTATTAAATAACGAAATCTTCGTTCCTGGCTGGATCCAAGTCTTTGTTCTTTTTCTCATCTAGCTGATGAAATGGTCAGTGTGTGTGTGAGCGTGTGGGATGAGGGAGTATTTATGTGCTAGCTCGGATGAATAGTGTGAGCAGCACACAAGATTTTATCTGCGTTGGCACTGCCAGCCTGTGCCGAGTGTCAGACGGATCCTAATAAAACTGTCTGACCCCGCGTTGGGCACCAGGCTGGCGCTCGCCGGTCGTGGCTGACTGCTTGGTATGCACAGAGCATGGCAGAGCTTCAGCTGTTGCTGGGAGCTTTGTGGCACAGACCCAGCCTGATTAGTTGGCATCCGCCATTGTTCAGAGCGAAACCAAGCAAGGGAAAAATATAATTAGAGAGAGAGAGAGAGAGAAAACAAGAAAGAGACACAGAGAGAGAGCAATAGGGGGAAATCAATTGTTTTGAAACTACATTTCTAATGTGGGTAATTTAGGAAAAATTAGGTTTTCAAAAGTTAAACACTCCAGGGAGATAAAGAACAAAGCCAGGCGTTAGACTTAATGAGTTCACATCCTTAAAACAAGAAGGAGCCCACAGCTCCGTGCCAACCGGACCCTCTTAAACTACCATCCCTCCGGAGTTCAATGTCACTTCTGCTCAAAAGCAACTTGACGACACGTATAAACATGGACGCCTTTAAACGCAATCATCTGCGAGCCGTATGTTCTTCATACAGCAAAGTAGGTAATGTAGTCTATTCATAGAAATCGTTTTTGTGTAATTGAAGGTGTCAGCATATGTTGGTTCAATATGTTGCTCGTTTTGTTTTTTTTTGCACAGACTTGTTTGGCTGCGCATCAGACAGATTTTACGTTACTGGATTAAACAAAAAATTACATTACATCTGGTGGATACATGAGGATAAAGCCAAGCAGACTCATAGTGGTGCAGGTGCTGGGATCGCCAACGAAGGGCTGCACTGGAAAAAAAACATTTAAGACGAAATCTTTGCAATCAAAAAAATATTTTTTTTTAAATCAAGAATGAATTGTTAATCGCATTCCCACTGGTGTGGGAATAACTGATAATCCCGGCCCTTCCTCCTGCTGCTGATGTGATAAAGGTCATTTATAGATGAGCTGCAGTGGCGACCAGACAGCCAGACAGACCGATTAGCATGACGACCATCTTCTGCACCCCTCACCCCAAAGAAAAAACACCTCAGCAGACATACAGAATCGAGCTTTATTTAAAAACCAGAAGAAACCATCATCATCATAGGCATGTCAACATATTGAACATTCAATCTCTCAGACACGCCAGTGTTGCATCCTCTCTCTTGCCCACCGTTTCTCTTTCTTATCTCTCACAGACATCCGTCCCATATCCGTCTCAGTCGGGACGCGGCCAGGGGATTGAGTGCTTTTGCCCTCTGCCCAGGTCCCAAGAGCTTAACCTGTGATTTTCAGCACACAAAGCTCACAAGTTAGGGTCTCAGGGACCAGGAGGAGTGCAGTGGTGTCCGCACAGGTTAGTCACATACACACACACACGCTCACGTCCTCTTTCGTCCAGCATAACGAAGATTATTGCTAATAATGTTCGGCCTATGGAAATAAAACGTGCCTTTTTAAGTGCAGAGTTTAGAGCCACAGACACGCAGCGCACAGGTATATCATGCACCGAATGGCATGCACACAAAAGCAGACGAACCCCCCCCGAAAAATCAGGTAAGAAGAAATCAAGACGAGCGGTTGGATTTGAAGTTGTCCATCGAGGGAGCAGACATAGCCTTTGTTGGTCGAGAAAAGCCTCCAGTCAGATGGTCAGTCTCTCTGTCTGTCTTTCTCTTTGTCCTGTGTTTTTCATCCTCAAGATCTCTGGTGAGCAGAACCGTTGGCCTCTGACTGCAGCTTCAGTCATGAACGTCTGTCTGTATGTGTACGTGTGTGTGTGTGTGTGTGTGTGTGTCTGTCTGCCTCTTGTCTCCCACCACTGACTCCATTACACCGAAAAACGTGTAGCGGCGATTGATTCAAAAAGCCGGTAAACCAGCGTTGGGGCAAAATTAGCAAAAAAACGGCTTACACAGCTCCCTGCAAGACCACCCCACACCCACCCAGACACACAGCGCCTGCGATTCCCCCTCGATGGTTTTGCAATAAGTTGGTTTTTTTGTGACTTTGTGAGCGCAGACGAGATCATGAAACCTCACGACACTAACTGCAAGCAAATCCGATAATGCACACGGCAGCCAAAACATGCATGTCATTTACACTGCAAACGCACATCTGATGCACACATACACACCTTGAAGACTCCTCCTCCCCCCACAAACAGAAGCATCGTTCATCCTCAGGGACCAGACGGTGTGGACACTCCCGGAAATGAGAGCGGCCGCCACGTGCCTCACACACACACATATATGCACACACACTGTCTACCTTCCAACCTGTGCCGACTTTGTTATCTTCAAGAGAAAAGAAAAAGAAAGAGAGAGAGTGAGAGAATAAGAGTGAGGAAGGAAAAGCATCCTCAGACAGTGAGATGTCACCAGAAGAAGACACCATCATCTTCATCAGGACCACTGCACATCCTCTCGTCACTGTCACCCTCCTAACACTCCTCTGGCTGACACGCATACACACACTCACCCGCTCGTCTGCCTCCGGTCCGGACACCTGTCCCGGGAGTCTCTGTACCTGTACCTGGGCCGTCTGTGAGACCCGCTCTCGCTCTCTCGGTGTGACTGAGTGCCAGCGAGCGGCAGATTCTGCAGCGAGAGCGCTCCCCCCCACCACC
Organism: Enteromius afrohamiltoni; assembly: GCA_034779775.1. NCBI lineage: Eukaryota > Metazoa > Chordata > Actinopteri > Cypriniformes > Cyprinidae > Enteromius > Enteromius afrohamiltoni. Next base: position 13,643,745 of record JAUYWG010000044.1, read on the forward strand.
CGCCCTCCCCTCCGTCTCTCTCCCTCCCTCCCTCTCTTCATCTCAGCTCCACTTCCCCTCTGCACTGATCAATCCCTCACTTTCTCCGAAGGCTCGAAAAAAACGCAGCCAGCCAGAAGCCAGAAATGGCGTCTCGCTCTCCGCGGCGCTCTGTGAAGCCACACGACAATCTGTCTGTCACAATATTGTGACAACATTCCCACAACTGATTGAGGAGGGTCATCCACCACCCCTCCGCCAAAGCTGCGGAAAAGTGTTTGACCGACACAGTAAAGCAAATTACAAAATATATAGGAAATCGTCTTTAAAAATGAAGAAATAAAATAAGGAGATGAAGCAACATAATAAGGAAACAATGAAAATTTAAGGAGAACAAGCGGAAACATAAAGAAATGAGAGAAAAGGCAATTTAAACGTAGAAACATATAAAACAAATAAAAAAGCAATTTGAACAAAACAAGGAGGAGAAACAGCAAAATAACGGCAAACCAGAGAGAGAATTTTCAATTGTTAACAGCTTATTGTACCAATATAAACTATAAACAAATGAAGATTTCAACAAAGAAAGAAACCCATACTATAAAAACAATGGCAGTTTGGAAGGAGATGAAACAAAATAATGAAAGAGTGGCAATTTAAACAAAAAGACAAATCAAAGAAACTAATTCAAATTTAGCAAAATGAAAAAGAAAATCAAAAAGCAAAGTGAAAAAAAACCCCGAAATAACTAAAATAACCATTTAGATGAAACTACTGTATTGTAATGTGAACAAAATAAGATGATCAACAAAAACAGCAAAATAAATGAACGATAAGATGTTAAACAACTGAGTGGAAAGCAATGCAAACAATCGTCATCACGCAGCTGATTGAAAGTCTGCAATGCGATTCAAAAATAATAGGCCTCATGAGACATTAGCCTAACAAATTTCTGCATAAACAGTTCATTAAAAAACAAAAAAACATGAGGTGTAATAGTTCATTCTCTATGAATGATCTATGCATCATGAATCAGGTCCGATGTATACATGCAGATATATTAAACAGGCGTTAGCACTGCTAAAACTGATAAATATTAAACAAAGAAACATGCACACCCTGTGTGCTTCTCCGAGCACCAGACGCATCTTTATCTGTGTGGCAGTGGCCCTGAATGACCTCTGACCCCTCTGCTTGCACTGGAGGGTGTGTGAGAATCGTGACCCCATCATAGAGGGGTGCCCATCTCGCACAGCATTGATTACGAGCTTAATGCACAAACTCGCCACGTCTGTTCTACTGCAATGCAGAGCTCCAAGCGCACACACACACACAAAGCGGGAGGGCTCACAAATCCACATAGATTCAGTGTTTAAACTCAAGTCGTCTTGGGCAGCATCTGAACAGTTTCGAATGAGCGGCATACAGGTTCAAGTCTATAGGATGGAGAAGTGTGTATTTGTGTGTGTGTGTGTGGGGAAGGTTGGTGGGATCAGCGGGGACCAAAAGGGAATGATGGTGATCAATCAACACACACACACACACGCACACAGGCCATCAGCAGAGAGCTGTCGCCACACAGTACCCGACAGCACACACACATACGCTCAGCAACACACAATGAATGCTAGACAGAAGGGAAAACACCATAAACTGCTACACAAAGAGAAACATATTGAGTTCGACATCCTTCTCCAATTAAACTGTGACTTTACAAGTCTGTAGACCCACCCAGTAATCTCATATCCTGGAACACAATGCAAAACACAATGAGTCATTATTAATTGCATACCAAAAATGGCACCCCAAAGACGTGGATCTCTTTAATAACATCTAAACATTTTTAACTACAATTTTATATTTTGTGAATAAAGCACGAGTTGAAGTCAAAAAAGCCAACCCGAAGTGAATATTCACATTTATCAAAAGCAACTTAAGTACACATATTAGCAACTCTTGCTTTTCCTGGAAATGAATCCCATGACCTTGCTATGATCAGTTTGAGCAACAGGAAGGCAAGTTGAAAATAGTATATCTCATTTGAGATGTCATTCCTAACATAGGTATACACATTGAACTTTTTAAGTTTAAGACCTTCATTCAACACAAATGAAGATATTTTTGATGACTGATTTTTGAAGACTGACACGGGTGAGAAGATATTGTTCACATAAAGTTATTGTTTTGGGGGTTTTTTGCACACAAAATGTATTATCATAGCTTGAACCACTATTTAAAAAATTGAATTTCTATTTTTCCACGCCTTTAATGTTTCACTTGTGGCTATGCAGGGTCAGAAAACTCTCGGATTTCCTCAAAAACGTCTTAATTTGTGTAAGATGACGAACAAAGGTCTCAGAGGTTTGGAACGAAATGAGGGTTAGTAATTTGTGACATCAATTTCATTTTTGAACATTAACAGTTAGAAATCTAACAGTGATGCTGCCTTATCAAACATCTAAACACTATTTCTCAAATTCAGCATCATTTCATAGGTTTTAGTTCCATCTTAGAATCATGAGAACCCAGAAGACCCTTACAGAGACTATTTGAGTGCACAGACACGTAACGTTTAGGTCTGCTGAACGCAGGTCTTTAACCACTATAACATCTTGTCTGACTGGCAGGCGGCCCAGTGAATAGGCCCCACCCATCTAAATCAAACTCATTGATCTCTCATGCAGGGTTAGAGGTCAAATGCGTATCGACTGGAAAAAGTGTCATCAGCAGCAGCGTGGCCCTGACTCCAGACAGATCAATAGCACCTCTGTCTGCTACGCTTAGATTACTCTTATTCATCTGTCATAAATCTCAGCACCTCATCACCACCCTAACGTCTGCTGGCTCCTGATGCAGCTGTGGCCCTGTTAAGGTCGACATTGGTCTGGGACCACTAGGTCATGTTCATCAGTGCTCTGCTTTCGTGTGCAGGGGGCAAAAGGCTAGACGGCCAATCGCAGACCTTGTAATAAGAATCAATGAGTGGGGTTTGGTCACACGTCTGGAAGAATCAGGCAGAACTGGATGACAAAAGACATACTGTCTTAGGTAACCACACAACAGAGAATTGAACATGAACTAATTTATCTTCATTATTGTGCAGTATGTTTGATCAAAATGGTTCATCAAAATTTTATTTGGACTTAATCTAACCAAGGTAAGACTAAAGGTAAGCTAATAACATCACAGCCTAATAAATCGTGATACAATCAAATTTTGATTAAGAAAATCAAGTTCTGCCCAGCATTTCCCCCTCAATGAATACTAAGTTAAATGGATCGCAAATATCACTTTGTGTTGTTTTGAGTCAATCTGTGAATTACATATTTCAATACCTGTTTGCACATAAAGCGGTTAATTTTGTACACATTTGTTCACTTCATAAGTGATTTGAGCATAAAGTTTTACGATTAATGTGTTTGCAAAGCAAAACGCTGACAGTGATGAAAAAATGATTCATTATAGAAACCCAACAAAGCAAGAAAAGCGTGTTTATACAATATCTTCTGCAATAAAATATGAGTTTCTCCCCATTCTTTACACTATAATGTAAATAGACGTATTGAATAAATTGTCAGAATGTTGATAAATGCCTGTACATCAAAATGGGAATGACAGAAATCTAAGTGTGTTGATCCATCGTCGTGTTTTTTTTTCTCAGATAAAAAAAACATTTGAACATTTTATTATTGAGCAGCGTAATCAGCGCAATGTAAACTGTTTGTTTTTGGATATTTGTCGAAATTTCAAAGGAAAATGTCAACACAATACTTTAGCGGTTGACTTGACTCCAGGACACCGCTGTTCTGCCCCTTTCTGTGGACCCACTGCTCACTGAAACCAAAGCTTCAACTTTCTCCCAATCAAATTCACTAATTTATTTGTTCAGCCATCACATAAATCTAAGCACAGCTGTAACCAACGAGTTGCAGCTCGACTCTGCTGCCAGCTGGACTTGGTTTTGCTGAACCAGCATGATTTCAAGCCGGGTTTGCTGCGCTACATCTGGAAGAGTCATCCGAGAGCAGAGGTGAAGGCGGAAAAATCCCTCCTAAAATAAAAGCAGCTCGACTCCCTCTGTCAGTTTAAACAGGAAACGGTGGAATACCGATGATTCAGCATACCATGGCTAGTTCACCCAAAAATGAAATCTATTTACTCATAGTCTCATGGCCATCCATTCTGATTGACTTTTTTTGTCTGTGGAACGCTTCATATTAATTTTTGAAGAACATCCGGGGTTAGTCTTTTGAAAATAATGAAAATGACTGATAGTTAAACCTTTCATATAATAGTGTTAAGAACAGATCTCAGCATGTCTTGTGATGTTTAAGCTGTGAATTATTCACTTAAGCCAGATCTTTTCAGTGAATCATCTGATCTTTTTGAATGATTCATTCACAAACTGACTCAATGATCCAGTCACGACATTAAAAGCTTTTTTTTGGAGTTTGACAGTCTCTGTCACTTTTGTGAAGTGTATGACATGAGAATGAACAATTTGTTTTATTTTATTTCTGCGTGAACTATCCCTTTAAGAGTTTCGACTGCTGTTTTCTATAAATTAAATCCTAGGAGCCTAAACAGAATTCAGATGTAAGCTGCATGAAGGTTTGGCTGACAGAGAAAGACAGCTGACGCCCGACTAAATGGGAACGGAAGTGGACTTAAGCCTTGGGTAGAGGAGCCACGTCTTTTCAAGCTTTAGAGGGGCCGCGCTAAGCTGGTTCCAACCCTGTCGTCGTGTGAGAGGGGAATCAATGACGGAGACTCTTATGCTTGCCCATTGAATCCTGGTTTATTTCACTGCTCATTTGTCTGTGCTTAATTGATAGCAGTTAAGTCCCTTTCACCATGTGGCGGTGTTGCTGTGGGGCCTATGTGTGCTTACAGACGCTTTCAGGCCAGACTAAAAGACTTCATGAACGCTGGAGACCCACCAACACGAGACGCCGGGCAGACATATGAGGCCATTAAGTGCAAAGCTTCAACACTGAAAAACGAGAACAAAAGCTTATAAACCTACACAGAAGTAAACCTTGAGTTTTGAATGCCAAAGACATTTCTGCTGCCAGACACTCAACGATTGATTTAAAAGCACTACTTTTAGCTTGGTAACATGCCCAAACAAGGGAATCAAAGAGTTTTTAAATGCTGATCTGCTGGATTAATCAAATTCCAAGAATACAGAGTTATCCGAGGCACGCTATTTAGAGAATACAGATACATATAAATGAACTTTACAGTAATGTTATCTGGTCTAAGATGCTGCACATATATAGATTATTCAATCATTTCTAAAGAGTATTCATCATGAAATGTTTCTTGAGCAGCAAATCAGCATTTTAGAATGATTTCTGGAGCATCATGTGACACTGAAAAGATTTCGTTCTATTATACATTTCAGTGAAAAACAATGTGTCGAAAACAAATCAATCAAATAAAAAGTAACTGAAATGTATTACAGAATGCCACTTGCTGAATTAATCATGCATCTAAAATCATCTTATGATTTTTAGTTTCACTTCCTGTTTTAAAAATGTTGTCACTATACAGTATATATACTGTGAAGCATTCAGAAAGTAGTGAGCTAGTACTCCAAATATAATCCGACTCTCATAGGAAGTGACATCAGTGCTGATTATTAGAAACACCACTGGATCCAGAAGCTAACAACACTGCTGCTGTACGCTACAGTTAAGATATTCCATTTCACACTCTGTTTATGGCCTGGGGCTCTGAAAATCCCTTTAATCCTCAATGATTCAGGGGGGGAAATAAAACCTGTACGTCAGGGTCTTTAGCAGGGCTACAGAAATACATCTAGAAGCTGACAGATTGGGAAACCGATGACAGACGGATCATGGGAAATTCTTTTCGGATGCTAACAACCAAAGTCTCATATTATATATCATCTCAAAGAACTAGAAATGAGAAAATATTTGTTCTCTAAATGTTGATCGATTCATATGTGCAGGTTTACTGCTTTTAATGGATGTTCAGAAGTACATTTTCAAAATCAACTAGTTATTGTGTATGTAATACTTCAAAGAGGAACAATTAGACAGGACTTTTCGAAAGAGGGTATTAAAGAGCTTCAGTGCAGCATGCTGTCAACACACTAATTAAAGCTGTGCTGCTAAAAATATTAAAGATAAAAAACATAAAAAGAGAAATATATAAAGATAAATATGAAAAGTCAGACCAGTCAACCGTTGTGACCCTTCCCTACTGCTTTTTTTTTTCCTTCAAAATATTCAATGCTGTTTGATTATAACAGCGTCTCGGGGGAAAACAGACTGATACGCAGCAGTGATGACAAAACACAAGACAATTTGACATCACACACTGTCAGCTAAAAGGGATACTGGGTAATTTCTGTGGTGGTTCTTGCTGTCTTTTTAGTGATGTGTTATATTACTAAAAATAGGCTGCGTGTCTTCTGTCCAACAGCAGATATGCGCAACACAGTAAATGACAATGAAACTGGCAGCCTGTCCATCCTGAAGGAACAGGAAACATCCGTTATCTCAACTCAACTAAAAAGCCTGCAAGCCTATATCTATCTCTTGACTTCATGTGTTTAAAAGTGGAAAAAGTGAACATATGCTGTAATAAGGAAGCCATTTTGAAGTCTTGCTTGATGAAATGAGTGTACTCCAAGGAAAGCTAGAAGGTTGTACAGTTAACTCCCATGGTGTCATTCGAAACCATACAACCTACTACCTCAGCCTGGATGCACACGTCCACACTGTCGTTCCTCTTGACCTTGAAACTTTTTAGGTTTTGTGCATCAGCGATTTGATGCATTTGCTAATTCTCTACAGATCATCTATTTTCAGCAGCAGTTCTCAAACCTTGCAGGATTCCAAATGATCCATCATTTGATTGGCTCATTAAACAAATAAAATAGATAAGGCATGATTAGAATAGATAAAAAGCACCAACACTGAATTTATTGACTGCTTAATCAACCCATAACACTTGGATAATGATGTATCATTTAGTAAAGTATGCAAATGTATGGAATATTTTAGCAAACAAAGTCTAATTTATTAATGAAATAAGAACAAAACAGCAATATCATGGTATGAAGGAATACCCTTCTAAACTAAGGTCATTTGTGCATTACTAAACCTCGTAACTGTTTTAAGGTAGCTGGTGGCTTGTGCATTTTTTATGATGTGGCCCACCATCTAAAAAAAGTTTGAGAACCACTGCTGTAGAGAGTTCAAAGAGGGCGCTGAGTTCACCACAGTGACAGATACCCACAGAATCGAGCTTGGGTTGCAGATTACGCCACAAGATCGGATCTACGGGTTTGTGACAAGTGGTCAGAGCTTCATATGAAACCCAATCCTGGGTCATACTCATGTCTCTGAGTCTTTGTGGATGAGCTATCAGATCAGATAAACCACAAAAACATTCCTCCCTACATGAACAAAACACTGTCAAGGAGTCACTGTAAATATAGAAAGGAGGAGAAAGGCAAAAAACATCGTCCACTGACCTGGTCGAGTTTCAGTGGAGACATATCCATATCTGCTCTTTTTTTCTCTGCTGCCAAGAAAAAGAAATCACAACATCAGGAAACACGTTCACAGTTAAAAGTCTATAGCATATACAGTAATGTAATCATGCATTGTGTAGAAGCCAAATTAAATTAACTGCCATTTACAGTTAATGTTGCTTCCATAATATAACATATTTCTCAGTCAAAGAGGATATTTAATGAGAAAAAAAAAGATAGGCAGAGATTTTATGTTATCAAGCCAGAATGCTGGATGAAGAAAAGGGACTCTATATGACAGGTGGTTGTAGGTGAAGAGCTGAAAAATTACAGGGCTTGCTGAAAAGGAAAGTCAAGTGATTACAAAGGCGACCCTTTTTCTTTAGAATAATGTGCAGTTGCGTAAATCAATAGAATAAGACCAGTGTTATGAAAGTAAATAAGAATAGATACGCCAATTGAACAATCTGACAAAAAGTCCAACACAAAGGACATTAAATAAATCATACAAAATAATGCTTCACTTGAATCAAGTGGTAAATTATTACACTCTAGCTGGGAAATACTGAAAAGTTTGGCGGAAACAGCTTGTTCGAACACATCCCTGCCAGAGAACGCCATGCGTGACTGTCTGTGGGAACAGGGTGAGCTTAGACAAGAACACGGCGGCTTTAAAAGAAACACACAATCTGTCGAGGCGAGAAAAGTGAGCATTTCACAAACAGCTGCTGTCCTCTCACCACCTCACCTGCTTGCTGATGTTCATCGGACGTAAATGTTGCACTCACGGTGCAACTGAGCCAGTGTAAAGTGGGCGGCGGTTTCTGCACCCATTCATTCAACGAATCATGACTTGTTTTAGAGTTTCGGAAACAGTTTGAGCCCCAATTTTAAGCACACTAAAACAACCTGCGAGATTCAAAATGACCATATACAAGTGCTACCAAAATACTTTTGCTAAATAGGAAAGTCTGCGTAGTCCGCCATTTTCTCAGCAAGGAAAAGACAAGAGAGGGGGGAAAAAAAAGAACTCTCACTAGCATCGCTTTCCAAGTTTCTCCTTTTCTGTTCTGGCACCTTCACAAAACCTTCACCAGTGGGTCACATGATGCTGCTCGAGTCCAGAAGCATTCAGCTGATGTTGAGTAGACATCTTTTGTCTAAAATACAAGCCTTTTGCCGAGCATTCCACGAATAAAATGCCACCTTCCAGGGGGGTTGAAAAGGGGTGGCGTTGGGAGTCATGGCAACCTCTACCTGGCATTATGCCCATCGTAAGGACAACAGGACATAGAAATCAGCTGCTAAGTCACTCAGACGATAAGAGAAGAGGAAATATCTTTTATCGACGCTTATGGAATCATTCTCAAGCGAAGCTGCACTGGAATGCAGCGAAGAGCGCACTCGCTTGCAGACGGTAGTTGAGAAGATACACCCCACCGGAATAGCCTGTGTGTGTGAATGGAGTGACTCAGTGAAGCTTTATTTCAAACACACAGACAGCGATTCTTCATCAATCTGTGAGTCATGATCGTAGCTTGTAGACTGTAGTGGGCAGATGAAGTTTCCCGCTACAAGGCTTTATAAAATGTGACAAAGGGTTACACGTCTGGGCGTTTCCTGCATCTAGGTAAAGCTGCGCACATGAGATCACAAATGACCTCTGTATAGAATCTATACAGCCTCAGAGTTGAAATGAGGTGAGAGCCAAACAACAAGAGGTTAACAGGGACTAAAACGGTACTAGAAAGTAAAGGCTGTGTAATTGGATTTAAATTCAATTTCATTTCAATGCATTTCAATTGAGGCAGGATGTAGAAATGTCATTTTTTTATTTTAAATTCAAAAGATCCAAATTTCAATTACATAACTAATTTTAAAGATCACACTTTATTTTAAGGTCCGATTCTGACCGTAACTAGAGCTGCACAATTAATCGTTAAACGATCGCCATTTGCACAATTCAGCCAATTATATTTTCAAGGACAGGAGACCAGATCTCAAACTCATCTGATCTCGAGATGACATGCAGTCACTCACAGCATGTCACATGCGGTTTTGCGCGGCCAGATGTGCTTGTTACACCTGTTTCACACCACAAACATCAGCCCGGGTATACTTCACTTTCCGTGCTCGCGGACGGAAGCGTGCGTATGCGGAGCAGCTGAATCACAGCTTGTACTACAATAAGCTACATTGAATAGGCTATAGTACCTTAATCTTTTGTGTATCATTCTGTAAAATTAATAAATCAGTTTGCTGGTTCAAATAGGCCTCTGGGCTCGGGAAAAATAGGACTCACTATTCTAATACACTAGCTGTGTTATATATAATTTGTCTCGCATCAATTCACATCGATAATTACTAAACAAACAATACAATAGGCACATCTATAAAATAAATTATATTTATATATAATTATGTTTATTTTCATTACATTTCTTTACATTTAAAGCAAAGAGTATAATGTATTATTTTACAGCTGTTTGATAACCTAATGTTCAGAGGGTAAATCTTTAAAATAAAAAAAGTCTTTATTCTAAGCAAAAAGATTTTGATTCTCATTTCATCCCGAATGGTGCAGCTCTACCGTTAACTATTACTTTTGCCTCAGTAAACTATGAATCTTCTGCTTATTAATGGTAAGCTGTTGCGTTTAGGTATTGGGTAGGATTAGGGATATAGTCATCTTGAATATGTGCTTTATGAGTGCTAATTAACAGGCAATATGTTATTATTATAATAGGCATGCTAATAAGCAACTACAGTAGTTGATAGTGAGAATTGGTCCCTGTACTAAAGTGTTACCAATTTTTAACTAGAAATGCAAAGACAACCAAAAAACATTGTTATCTTGATAAAGTCTTGTTTTAAAAGTTTATAGAAAACAGAAAGAAAACCAATCGATCAATAGAATGACCAGTCAGACAAATGATAGACAGACAGACAGACAGACAGACAGACAGACAGACGGATAGATAGATAGATGTTTAGGTGTGGCTAATTCATTTCAAATTCGCACTCATGAACTGAAATGGAGCCAATTCTTCATCTCGTAATTTTGTACAATGTTCGAATTTTCCGAAAGTATTTAAACACTTACATTTTTTAATAAACCAACTAATGTTTATTTTAAAGAAAGACAGGTTTTCAATTCTAAATACTGTAATTGATGGAGCAAAATCTCTCAAGAAAAGAAGGTCTCCGAAATCCATCAATTGTTCATCAATTGTTCGTAAATGCAACTTGGCTTAAGACTGCGTATGTAATGGAATGACATTCAGACATTTTGTGAGGCTTAAATGTCTGAATACTTTATGGGGCCACTTTAAGCTTCACTATAAACGTCAAGAACTCTAGATTAGAAACTGGACCTGCTGGAACTAATTCAGTTAGCCATGTCACGGCTCTTTTGAGTTTTTTCTAGAAGCTCACTTAAGAGAAGCGTCTCGCTGAACTGAACGCTAAATATCTCATGAAATCCTGATGATCTCTCTGTCCAGAGCAGCAATGCGCCCAAGATGGAAATTCCCACACACAAAAATACACACGACCCTGAGTCGCCTACAGTCCCGCTCATAACACCAGACGCTTGGATGTGATCACCCTGAACTCATCCACCCTTGTTCCTGGATGGATGAATTTCCCAACATACTCTGACAGCAGACAAACAGTCAGCAGATCTGCATCAAACCACAAGAGATGATCTGTTCAAGTTGATGCATGTGAGTATATATTGGTGTGGCCCAGGGCACACAGAAAGAATGAACTAGGGAAAAGATAATATCTAAGTCTTGTCCTTATCTGCAAATTGAATCACAATTTATAGAATAAGTTGAAGGCAGAATGGAATTACTTTTTTGTACATAAAATGACTTGTTGCAGTTCAGGGTCACATAGAAATTTTAAGTGTATAATTAATGGACACTGATATATATTATATGTGTGTGTAAAATCTAATAATGTATGGAGATATTAATATTTATGTTCTTTTAATATTCTGAATAGGCTGATTAGGCTTTCCAGAAGATCATTTTGGGTTAAAAAGTACTAAATAGTACTTTTCGATAAGCCTTTTGTACATTACATTATAATTTAAATGAAATTTAAATGTAATAATGATTTTATTCATAACAGTGGCTATCATTGGTTATAAATTTTCAGACAGTGGAGAGACTTCAAGGATAAAGGTACAAATCCTGATTCTTTTAAACGCAGAGAACTTTGAACCACCTTCAACAATGCTGCCAATGCAGGCTTGATCTGTTAAACAAACCTCTGTACAGTGATCAATATGCACAGAGCATCTGCGAGTCTGAGTTTCCTCCTCGTGCTAACCTACAGAGAGAATCTGTGTCATAAACTATATAACACAACGGCTGGTCTGTTTGTGCAAGTGTGTTTCCTGATGGTGCACAGCAGGCTGATATATGCCCTGAAGACGCAGGCCTGCGAGGATAAACTATTTTCACGTCACTCTGAACTTGCAGGACCAATAAATTCTGCCACGGAGTGAGAGACGCTCCCCTCATCCTGAGTCAGACAGTCACACCACAGCACTCAAACACAGCCTGCATTCAACAGGGGAAGGAATTGAATTTATGCAGCGAAACGCATCTTCTCCTCACATCATTTAGCCAGGCCGTGTCAGCTCCACGCATGATCGAAAAAAACACGCATGAGGAGGGTGTTTCTGTCGCATGCCATTTAGAGGCTGTGATTGTGGCAGCATAGTTATGTATACCATGGTACCAAAGGTTTTTTTGTATTCGTATACCACGATATTTACTTTTTACAGCATTAGGATGAAGTAAATTTTCTGTTAACACATTTACAGTTATACTGTTAATTACTTCATTTTAATTTACACTTACAAGCTTAAATTTAGTAGCATATTTACTAATTAACCCTAATTAACAGATTCAATGCTGTACATGTATTGTTTATTGTTAGTTCATTATACCTAATGCATTAAATAAATAATGCTTGTACCAGTACATCAAAGAATGACACCGTATGCGTCCAAAAAACACAGCATTACACATCTAAAATAGCATGATTAAATTGAACGGTGACCACAGCTGCTCCTGAACACCATTTACTTTTGCAATTAAAAGAAGCTTGGACATTCCGAGACATTTCTCCTTTTTGTATTCTGTGGCAAAAAGTCATACAGGAATGACAGTTTTGGATGAACTATATCTATAAAACATTTTTCCAGACATCAGCGCCGTCTCGACACCTTACAGAATGGCATATCATATCCGGAGAAGCAGGGCGTTGAGGTCAAAGTTCGACTGAGACAGGCGAAAAAAAAACCCAGCAAAGAGAGTTTTTCCCGCAAGACAGATCGAACCACTGAAAACCAGACAGGGGGGAAAATCAGACAGACGTCGCAGTAATGTGAAACAGTCGTAATGCGGTCCCTTCAGCGGGACGAACCAACTGCACGCGTGCTGATCGCAGGGGTGAAGGAACCAGATGGCTACGGAAAATCAACACTGGGTGCTCTTCTTCTTAATGGCAATTATTCATCAAGTCTATAAACAATGTCAGTGAAGGTGACGGAAACAGCCTGACTTTAATCTTCCACACATGATATGAGAAACCAGAGTGGCGTTCATCTGCACTGCACACCTCTCTTCAAACCAACCACCTCCCCATGTATATGAACGGAGTCATTGCTGCTGAAAGTAAAATATAAAATATCTCCATCGCAAACACTGCTTAAGAGTTCAGGAGGCAGGATAGTTCATTTTAAGACAAGAACAAGTGCAGGGGCTCTTCATCTGCATCATTCTCAAGCTACAAAAGAGCATGAGTTTTAAAATAAAGCATACGACCACAAATTATTTTCATTTTAATCACATATTTAACAAGAAAATACCATTTCAGTCTTTTTACTTAAAAATGTCTGTACTTAAAAATTGTGAAAAGTGATAACTAAATCCAACACCGATTTTTTTTGTATGTAACGTGATAAAAAACACCAGGGGAAATGCATATGCAAACAGATTTGAATGTGAATGTAATGAAATGCATCTACAGGCACAAAGGCTGATTAAACCGAACACAAAAACAAACAGCTGCTGCTTTCGATGCAGTTAGTAGTTTGTTTTAGACCCTCAGGTGATCGAGCTAACAAACACACACACGCGCACATAAAAAAAAAAAAAAGTTGAAGGCTCAAATAGGTTTTATGCAGTGCGATCAGAGGTTTTCCTGTGCAGAAAGGCCAATGCCTTCTGCTTTCCCTTAAACACTTACAGAGTTTGCCAGGCAACGAGCCAAGAAAATGACTTTGTTTGACCCAACTGCCAATCAGTTCGGCTGGGTGGGTCCGTATTAAACGCCAACACCTTTTCTGTGAAGCTCATTGGCCACTGCTTCTTCCCGTGGGTGGAGACAGGTTGAGAAACAAGGCTGTTGACAGGGAAAAGGAAAGCAGAGAGCTGGTGCAGAGCACACCGACAGCCAACGGGAGCGGAGCATTCTAACACAAACAAAAAAAAGGGTTCAAGTAAATTGATTAAGCTAAAAGTCATTTCATGAATTTATGTATGGGTGTAGGCTTAAACTTTAATCAATAAGCAGAATATAAATTCTTAATATAGAGTAAGAAATCATAACTGTGGTATGTATCTAGGCAGCCTTTATAACAATCAGACAGGTTATCTAACCACAACCCTAATTCTAATTAGCTGATTTGCAAAATGAAGAGATCACACAAGAGCATTTAAAGCTTTCCCCCTCCCCTCTGAATGGCAATTCGTCACCTTAAAATATAAAAGTGAGATGGAAAGTTACTCATTTTGAGATATCAGTGCACAAGGTACTGTAGAAACTCTCAAAGAAATAAATAAATAAAATAAATACTGATAGGGTTTGGTTGAGCTCTCTATTAAATTATGGCCAATCCCAAAATCTTTGTCTCAGAGCCATTCAGAAACCTTAAGAGGGCTTTTAATTAAATGACGTAATGCGTGAACAGTGCTCATCGATTACCGAAACCCCACTAACCGTGAGCGACAAGCAGACATAGATCTCGTTTACCATCACAAAGAATCAATCAATACATCGAGACTTCTGAATATTAAACTTATGCAGAGTAAAAAAGTATTCCACATGTGACAATGCAGGAAGGTGATCAATAAAAATGGCATTAAATAAGGCTTGAGAAAGCAGCATGTTAATTGAGCAAGACCATTAAAATGAATTCAAATGACTTCAGGCTTAATTAGTCTTGCTTACTCTCCGGACCCCCAGGTAAAAATGAATCTCAGCATAGCTCATCAACTCTTCTGAAACTCACCGGACTGGACACAAATAGGATTTCGTGTTCATTATAACTACAGAGATGGAGATTTTTACACAAAGGAGGCTGTCAGGCTGAAATGGCTAATCAGACATGTCCTGAGAACAACTTATTTTTAAATATGTAAGGAATTTAATTATTCTGCGTCAGTTTCGGATTCCATTAATGGGTACGTTTCTTTAATTACTGCACATTCTCTGACAAAATGTGCAAAAATTGTACTTTTAGCATGTCCCAGGAACAGTATACTTTCCTACCCCTCAAGCAGGGATATCACTACCTTAAGATACAAATAAGGACCAGTTACGGGTAGGAACAAAAAGTGGTTTTTGCACACTTTGCTGACTGTACTTGTATATATTTATATTTATATTTATTAATGATTTTATTAGGATATTGGATCTTTGTTCTTTGCATGACAAATATACAAACAACAATGTATTTAAGAATAATTCTATAATTAAAGTCTTATTCATTTTGCCATATTTAATCTTCATTTTTAACAATACATTCCCAAGGAACAACTTTTAGGTTTACAATACAATGCATTTTAGAGTAAAACAGAACGGAATAGTAAATAATTGCAATGTTTAAAAAGCTATTGAGCAAATATTATCCAAGAAGCTACACACACACTATTTGACAGCAAAAAAGGAAAGACGTTTTAGAAAAAAGTTATGAAGGCATGTATTTAGACTGGTTATAGTGTCAGTTCATGTTAATAGTACACACAATCCACTATAAATGTTCTGGATGTAATGAATTATTTCAGTAAAGAAGCACTCTGAATGAATCAGTGAATGAGTCATTAGAATGATTCAAACTCAAATTCAAACTCATTCTGATTATGGTGTTTGTTCACATTGGTGGAAATCATTTATGAAGCAATAATATTCCTAAAATCATTTTTTAAATGTTTCATCGCTACTTTTGATCAATTATGCACTTGAATTTTCCAAACAAAAACGGATAGCTACGTTTTTTTGCGTTAGTTATTTTTTTAACCTAATCAAAATAACCTAACTGCAGTTTGATTCAGTTGGAATGCACATGATTTTGAAAACTGTCTAAAACAAAGTTTGTTCATATGACATCATGACAAAATGTTTGCTCTTGGCTTAATAAATGTTTCCAGCTCCGCGATACGACAATTAAGCTGTCATTTTGACCTGCCTTTCTGCTTTCTGGGCACTTTCATTCTGATTTCTCTCTTGGTCTGGTTTTTGTTGTCTTAGAAAATACTCTGTAGACATGGACAGGAGATCTCAGACACTGCTCAAATGTGTTCAAGCTTTTAGAAAAAAATGACACACTTAAAATACACATTTAAGGCTCATTTGAGGCAATCATCTACAATTACAGAGGCCGGCAAAAAGCTAGACTTCACAATCAAGTCGAATATATTAAATTCTATGCTTCTCAAATCACCATGAAAAGGATGTTTTATTGAGTCTTGCTCTCTGACATCTCTAACATCATCTCAGGCTTTCACAACCTGGCAGAATAAAAGCTCTAGCTCTAGATGTTCAGCTGCAGCCTGACAAACAAACTTAACTGGGTGAAATATATACAATTATATGGACTGCAGTGCAATACAGACTCACACTCGCGCAGTTCTTAAGCTCATTTCTCTGCAGCCATGATAAAAAGCGTTAAGCATGAAAATCACGGCATTTTCTGCTGCCTGATCCATTGCTGATTCAGCAGAACGCTGGAAGGGCACAGCAGGAATGATATGGAAAGGCATAATTATCATTCACCCCTGCACCGTGCAGGAAATCGCTGAACCAAAATTGTTTTGCATTTTTGTGCAACACACAAACCGCCACCTCTGACTGAACAAAGACAGCAAGAATAAGTGCTCATGTGCATACAAAGAGTAAACTAAGTTATTAATAAATAGCACCATTTGCAAACACAACACTCTAAATGGTATGATTATTGATTAGTAAAGTGACAGAGCATTGACAACCATTAAAAAAGCCCTACGAAAGTGAGAGAAGCTTATAGGAAATCAGGAATTCTTAGTGGCACTTTTACAATAAGTCAATGAGATGGTCAAACGCACAAGCCAAACAGCATTACCTCTACATAACACTCTTTATTTAAACCTGTTTGTACTGCCATTTTACACAAAGGAAATATTCTACAATATACATTAAAACTGCTCTTTTATGACATGTTATTCTGTGAATACATTGAAATATGACATTTCAAGATACATTAATATAGACATCTCAGCTGTCCTTCTTGAAAAATGTAATGCTTAATTAAATCATACTTCCCTTCGTGATTATTTGTAAGGTTTAATAGCATTTTCTGAGTGAGAAAATCTGGAGATGATTCATGTCTTTGTGCTGACCAATCATAAGGCTTCATGAGACTTTAGAATGTAATGCACAAGCTTAAGTACTAATTTCATGGCATTTTTGTCTTTGTATTTCTTAATTTGACAGCAAAAAAAAATAAAAAATCAATCAATTAGCATTCATCGTTTGTGAAACATATCTGCTTTAGTATTTCTGTAAAACAACAAGCTCTTCCAAGCACAAAAAAGGGGGAAAAAAGAATGACAGAAGAGTAATTAAGCAGTTCAATGAAGTCAAATCCTCATACACATGTGGCTGCCAACTCGAATTCAGCCCTGTGACAGACTCCTGATTCTGGGTAAAGCAAACAGGAAGTGACTGGGTCAAGATTATGGCTGCCTGGAGTTTCCACAGGGCCCCCTGCTGAGTTACATGTTCTCAGTTTCTTTTGTTTGCTGTTAACCCGTTAAACCCCTCATGAGAGGCCTTTGAGAGAAGTGTCACATACCCCGGGGGGCCATTTTGTTGAGAACAATGATCCTAAAGGAGTTACACACCATTGCAATAGTCTCCTTCCCAAAGGCTGAGACACTTACGCTCTAAAACAAAACAGAGGTAATCTATTCACATGCGAGGAAGCTCTGGCTTCAGCATCAAAAGCTTTGACTGATCAACACAGACAACCATTCACCTTAAGCAATAAATTGGAGCTGTCAAGAGCAACCCTTTAGTTCGTCAAATCAAATCCGGAGTTTGTTTCCATCAAGATATCTGCATTTACATGAGCTCAGTTGTCTGCGCTTAACGCTGACTTTCGGCCAAGGCAGCCAAAGGTAACCGCACAACTGTAAATCACAGCAGAGCTGTGCCTGCACGATGGATGATCCTGAGCTCAGACACTGGCTGGAAATTACTGTTAAAAAAACAAACAGGTCAACAAAGCCACCGTAACACATGTATGGGGTATAATTATATATTTGGTTGTGTCTGATTAAAGAAAACAAGGTCTAAGCAACATAGAGCTTTATTTGATCTCTCTCCATATGAGGAAAATATCAAATATGTTCTGATTGGACTGCACCACTTAAAATTGAAGCGAGAGAGCATTCTAATTTACTTCCTGAACTCAAACTGAACTTGAATGTGTAGCAAACGGCACACAGAAGTTTAAATGCAACAAAAAGTTGAAATGAACTGAAATTTAAAGAAATTCGTGAA
>JAUYWG010000044.1:13670636-13681306 GCA_034779775.1 Enteromius afrohamiltoni
CAGAAACAGAAGAATCTGCCAATGAAATTACATTTGTTTCCTCTATACCGGATGTGTTTGGAATAAACAGAATATTACAACAACAAAACATAATGGCTCAACGGCCAACTCTAAAACCTAAAACCCAAACTATTAAATATTCTAAAATTATTTTGCTAAAAAAGTAAAATGCTAGACAAAATATAATGATTATTTTACACATTATATAAAACATATACATTTTAAAAATAAAATAAATTGCATAAAATAAAGTCTCACCATCTAAAATGTTTTTTTTTTGGTAAAAAAAACAACAACAATAACATACAATAAAATATGTAATTACTCTTCAATGAAAAAAAATATTGTACAATTAGTTATATTACAAAAATATTATTTTATTTTATAGTCCCCCTGTCTCTCAGCATAAGGGAACAATTTGAAAAAGAAGCAACCAATTAAGACCACAAGAGTGACGGCAAACAAACATGAATACTGATCAGATCCCACAAACCATAAAAAAAGAAACAAACAGCATATTAAGTGAGGAGAGTTGTGGTCTCTCTTTGACAATGCTAAGCTGTATGTGTGTGTGAGGGAGAGAAAGAGAGAATGTGTGTGTGTGTCGGGAATCTGAACGGGTCGGGGTGGTTGGTGTCTCCGGGCAGTGAAGAGGTCAGGACAAACACAAGCTGCTATTCATGGACAAATCAAGTTTATGTGAGAATCTGCCCCCCTCTCTCAGCCCTCATTACCATCTGAATGCTTCATAACATCAGCGCCTGAAAGTGCAAGATCCTGTCAGAGTGGAAGTCAACAGAGGGACCGAGAGTGAAAAAAAGAAACAAAAAAATTCCTCTTTGCCTTGTGTCTCTTCATATAGAATAGACCCCCCCGAACCCCCCTCTCTTGAACAACACCTCCGCCATATGTAAGCCTGACACACACAGGTCAACCCCAATGTCAAGCAGAGCTGCTTGGAGACCTAAACACACACGTGTGCACATATGAGCACACACACGCATCTGCAAACACACACAGTTATTATTCCACCCAGGCAGTCCCATCACAGATCTGGTGGGCTCATCCGGGTTGCGAAACACACCTCATTTCCTGTGACGCCATGTCTATGTTCTTAGATCTGGAAACACGGGATGTAGAGATATATATATTTATATACATATATATATATATATATATATATATATATATATATATATATATATATATATATATTTTAAAAATCCCACGGAGAGGAGGTCATGCAGAGTGGGACGGGGACAGAACAGAGCAGGATACTGAGAAATAGGTGGTACTGAAAAATGAGATCCCTTCCATAGAGACGACAAGCTGCCTGAATGCCGTTACAATGAGGCTTTACACCTTACACACACACACACAGAATTCAAACACCAGTGCAGAATCAGAGTTTAAGTATGTAAAAAATATATTTAGTTTTATATAAAACAAGTAGAATTTTATGATATCTCAATTATGTGTAGCTAATTTACATGCTTTAAATGTAAAAGGATAGCAGTTATAAAACAATAATAAAGTGTTATTCTGTAAATCTGAGGCATTCTTTTACTCACATATTTATATACATAAATACTTCAGTAAATACAGTGACGTATAATAGATCTCATTATTTAATGCTGTATATTTACTCACGCTTTCTCTATTTAACTGTCATTTTTATTCTGCAGCCACACAAAGGACTTATTTAGTGTTACACAGTGAGGAAAAAACATGCCCATTAAATATAGAAAGGATGAAATTGAGGCAATTTTTGTGTCTGTCAAAAGTATTCAGATTTACCTTATGTGTGTGTGTGTGTGTGTGAGAGAGAGAGACAGGAGCAAGGAAAAACTGATTTAGTCATATTATTAAATAATATAATAGTCGCCCCACAGTTTTTTGCCAAGCTGAAATTGTCATGATTGTTAAAATAGACAACAAGTTATTTTAATAAATAGATGGTAAAATAGATAATTTTACCATATTTGCACAACCATATCTTGGTCTTTTTAATTATAAATTAACAAAACAGAAAAAGATTGAAGAGATATGTGACTGTAATGTATGCAAATCTGGAACTGCTTCATAAATAAGCAGTATATAAGAAAAAAATAAATAAAAACACCTTTGCAACTACTATCAACCGATCAGAATTAAGACTGTAACAATGCAGTGACATATGGTTCTCTTTCAGAACCTTAATGTGAAATATTTATATGCAGAATGTTTAGAATTATTTCATTTGCACAGAAATTCTAAAAGTAACCAGCAGACCAAACGAATCAACATGAGATACAATCAAAAATTCCAAAACACAAAGCATGTCTAATTGAATCACAGTCAAGGATCCCAAAGGCAGCTCTGTGGTCAGGGGAACATTAATAACATTTGTGGATTGAACCAAAGATGCCGTTCCAAAAAAACAAACAAAAAGAGGCTTGCTATATTATGTTTCTGTCCACACTGAGTCTTCTGCTCACCTTGATGTGGAACAGGTCAGACATTGCAAACAGACACAAAATAACAATGTGACATCAGCTCTCGGTTATTCCAGAGATACACTCAAAGCTCTGCTGCCCAAAAGCTCAGACTCCAGACAGAGCCAATATGGACCCGATCTCAAATATACCCTGACCACCATTAAGGTCTGATCTTATTACAGTGTGGTCTGGGGATTTCAACCAACGTATCCACCCCCCCGACACCAGGGCACAGAGTTCACCGCGCTTGGCTGCTGGCAGACGGCTCCGGTTCAGACTTCTGAATCCCTCAGCTGTGTTACACTCACCCTCTGCTCCGGCGGACCCCTCAAGAGCTTTCTGTCTCATAAGCGCACACATATGTTTGCCTCTCCGGCCGGCCGTAAGTGAAGCCAATCACAGAGGCTGTAAACAGAGACCCAACCCCGCTCCCTGAAGGCCGGTCCTGGCTCAGATAGGGTTCCCGCTCACAGAGGAAAAACCATAGTGTAGCGTCCTATTGGAGAGCTTTTAAAAGCAACCAAATTTGGTTCCCTTTTAAAACGTTTATATCATAAAACCAGAAAATACTTAAAGAGAAATTAAATGTTTAACTGGAACATTCACCAGATCCACAAATCTAACATGCAATTTAAAACAAATGAAAGGATATTAGGATGGAATCATTAAATGCGACAATTACAGCAGTGCATTTATGTCCTGTTCCATAAAAACACTTGATTTAAAACATGTTTGCAGCATTGCAGACAATTCTAAATCACATGAAGAACTTATTTAATTAAAATAATATAACATATAATAATGCGATATATAGTAACTAGTGCTGTCGTGATTAATCACATCCAAAATAAATGTACATATATATATATATATAATACACAAAATATTATGTGTGTACTGTGTATTTATTATGTATACATAAACAAACACACACATGCATGTATATTTTTAAAAATGTTTATATATTATTAAATATATTTATATAAAATATAAATTTAATTAATATAAATATAGACATGTAAATATTTTCTAAATACACGCTAATGTACACAGTAAAAACATTTATTTTGGATGTGATTAATCGTTTGACAGCACTAATAGTAAAATATAATAATACATGGGTTAAGTTTCATTGTCAAAATTAGCACATGGTCATTATATATATATATATATATATAAAATAAATCTGTTTTATTAATCAAAATAAAAATCATGATTAAAAGGACATATTTCTTCTAATTGGGCAGACCTATAAATATAATTTTAATTAATTACAATTTATGTCAATATAGTCAATTCAGTTTTTGTAAAACACCTGCACTTGTGAAAACGAGTGTGTGGTGGGGGGGGGACTATAATCTGCATGGTCCTGCTCTTGAGACGTCACATAAGGGTAGAAAAAAAATCAGAAAGGGAGATGGAGGGAGGCTGGTTAGCAGAGTGACAGCCTCATTTTCAACCTCCATCTATTCATTCCCTGCATTTCAATTATTTTAGATGTGTAATCCTTTCACTCTCAATAGTAAATGTAATCGTCCCCATGGCCACCGCACCAGACCGGTCAATATAAACCTAGACGACTCATTACTTCACAGGCTGCTGTCTACAGATGCTGGAGACTTCATGAGCACAATAGCAACACAAGCCCCTGCCGCTATTGAGTTTCCACTTCCCAGATCTCCCTTTATTGCCTCTAAACCTGCCTCTCAAGAGCGCTTTAGTCCAACACGTACACACACACTTTGCCAAATGCATTCCCCCGTGTCTGTCCTAAAATGGGAGGATCTCTTTGTATTTTGAGGAATTTTATTCTCTAATAAAAAATTCTAGGTAACAATACTTCTACAGCATTTGTTAATGTTAGTTCATGTTTTTTTTTCAGCATTTACTAATGTGCTTGTTAACATTAGTTAACTAATGTGAACTAACAATGAACAATATTTAGGAACTAACACTAACAAAAGATAAAAAACGTACTGTTTATGGTTTGTTCATGTTAGTTAATAATGTTAAAGAATGAATAATTGAATAATTTAACGAATAACCGTTAGCATGCTTATTTCACAACTTAAAGTACCTGTATAATTAGAGAAGGTAAAAAAATAAAGAAAATGAAAGGTTAGATACCCTAAGAACTGAATACACATTAAAAATAAAACTACAACAGCTTTGCATTTAAAAATGAATGGTATAAAAGCACGAGTCACATTTCAGCAGAAAATCTAAAGAATAATAAATCATATTTCACATTGTGAAATTAATATAATGTCAAATAGGCAAATTTTTCTGCATTCCAATTACTGTATTGCCTCTGGGCTTTATGCTACTACATTATTTTGTCTGTAATTCTCATAATTGTGTAGTAATTCTCATTATAATAATTATGCTTTTTTAATTTTTACAAATAAAATTTTCTTAATTTATTTTACATTATAGTAATTAGATTTAGTTGCTGTTGTAAAATGTAAAAAATGACGCATCTCCCACAAATAACTGTAAAATTGGATATTTAAAATATACAGTTTCTTTTAAATTAACTTGACATTTTGTAGTAAAAAATGACTCACATTCTTGACAGGTTTCTTGAGTGTTCAACCCTAAAGTCTTGATGACAGGACAAGACAAACTAGTGATCTTCTAATTGCGAGCAAACAAAAGAAGAGTTTAACCCCTTGCTGAGCTGCCTAGGACAGCCTTTGTCTCACACTAAATATGTGTGTTTGCCTTTTGTGTCTGAAATACTCCCCTCTCTTCAGACAGCAGTCAAAAGCCCTTGATGAAGAGCAGCTCTCAATGCAGTCCCACCCCGTCCCTTTAGGACATAGGAAAGCCAAGAATGAAAGACTGCTGGACATTTAACAAGTAAACAAGGACTTTGAGTAGCCGTAAAAGCAAGGAGATGTGTTTCACCCCAAGTCACTGGGCACCTGCCATTTAGTAGGAAATTATTTTTTGTTCTGTAATGTACACACACTCTAAAAGGCCAGTAAAATTTTCAAGACGCAATTATCACGCCTGAATATGTGTAGAATATGTGTAACAGACAAAAATGCATGTGAAATTTAACATGCACTGCTTTTCTAAATACATTAATTATATTCACAGGGATTTTTAAAAGCCTGCATTTAAAAAAATACCTGCATGAAAACATTTTTTATTCTTGAAGCTTTTATTTTGGATCTAGCATACTAAAGTACGTTGAAATAAGTTATCTGTCAAAAGCAAGCTGAACAGAGAAAAAAATAGCAGAAGGCTGTTTCTAAGATTATTATGACCAAAATAAGTCAAATTCAATTATTTTTTGTCTTACAATCATCATAAATCCCTCCTGGAATAGGTTATAAACCCTTAAAATGTACAAAAAACTGGTCTACATTTTATAGAAGATTGAGTTAAATGAAATTTGACTAGAACAGGCAACTTTCAGGCCGTCTGCTGGGGATTTCAGAGCTTTTTTTGGTCTTCTTTCAGAGCGATCTGGCCCATTCAGTGGTTCTGAATGCGAAACGGATCAGTGCAAACACACACAGTCTCCAGTTCAGACATGACATCATCTCTTTTATGGCTCTCCAGGACACGAATTGTGTGTGTGTGTGAGAGAGGGAGAGAGAGAGAGAGAGAGAGAGAGAGAGAAAGCTTCTTAGTGCCTTTTTTCGATAACAAAACCTGTATGTGTGTGTGTGTGTGAGAGTGTGCGTTTCCCTCTATAAATCACATTAAACCAGGTATTTGAAACCTTTACACTAACAACTGTAGTCAAACTAATAATTTGTGGAGTGTCAGAATCTGGCTAAACTAATGAACTAAAGCCTGGAGGAATGCAGAAAAGATTTATGTCTGTGAGACTTAAGAGATCTTAAATTAAAACAAAGAAATCTTACATTTTTAAATTAAAACAAAAATAATTATTTCAAATAATTATTTTTAGTTAAACCAAGAAATGCAGGATTAAACGATGATTATACTTCTTAACATTTAAAACGGTTCAGAACTGATTTAAAAAATAAATAAATAATTGATATTATATATTAAAAGTAGTTCTTAAAAACCTGGTAATAGAATCAAATCTGGAGAACCTGTCTAAAATTATTAAGGTCCAAAATTTATTAGGATCAAAACTTATTTAACAAGTAATAACAAGAACGTTTTTAATTTGTCAAAAACATTGACTTTCCAGTTATGATCTTTTTTCTAGCATGAGCTTCTGCAGAAACCTAATACCTAGAAAAACATGTTTCAGGCCCAGATCCTGATCACCAGCACTGTCTGACCACACAGCACCTGGAAACTCACAGCTCATAAAGCTCTGTGGCAAGCTGCGGTTTTCACTCTACTCTCAGCAAATGACAGTGTGACAAATTTACAGCCTGCGAGGCAGTTAAACACATTCGGCACTTGGCGTTCTGCCTGTCAACCGAGAGCAAGTACATATCCACCTTTTAGGCCGTTTGAACCGCAGCAGAGTGACGAGAACGCACTCACACATACACAATAACAGTGTTCCTTCCCTTCGTGTCAAAATCACTAAGTTAAGAGCAGCAGTGCTCATTAGGGACTGAACCAATGCTCCCTCTGAGCTGCGCCACTTCTGATCCTGCTCCAGCGCAGACTAGACTCAAAAACCCGAAAACGATAGTATTTCTACAGCCTAATTAAAGATATTACATGACACAAGGACTGCATCCTATAACAGTATAAGCTCACATACACACACTCTGTACAAGTTCACAATGATACAAAAATGGACTGTTTCCAAACATACAGAAGCCCACAAAGGTCATACACTTTATATTTATTTACTTTTAAATCAAAGCCCACTATACAGTATTACCAATTAATATCTACATCAAAAAACAATGTCATCCTTCCATAAAAAATACACAAACTGTGAGAAAATCCTTAATTTCCTAGGTTGTGACATGCTATATTTCAACTAAAATTATTTTGAATGGAGCTTCATTTATGTCAAGCTAGATCAGAAATGATATCTTATATAATCAGTTATGTATAAAATAATGTGGTAATTACAGAAAAGGACGTAGTAATTAGGATCTGTGCAAATACATTTATTTTGTCTCTTTGTTTAACATTATATTATGTATTATACATATATAATTGATGTATATTCCTATAGTTTCTGTATACAGGTACAGAATTCTTTCTTCACAGGTGACTGATGGGTTCGCCCAATAGAGATCCTCAGGATGAGCCTCAAATTTGATGTAACACTGCTCTAAACTGAGGACTGAGATCTGTGTTTTTCAAAAGCCTGGCCATCAACTTGCCCTGAAGAAACTTTAATATAGAACAGCAAAGAGCCCAAAATAAACCATCTGCCACAAAGACTTCAGAGGCCCTCATTAAGAAGGTGTGCAGATCTGCTACTTCAGAGGATAGTGACCTACATACCTAAAATAGAGAACTAGATTCAGCGGTGGCCCCTCGCTCGCTCTTTCTCTGCGCTCTGTTGACAACTAAACTGCAATATCCCACCTTACACACAAAAAAAATGGCCTGGAAACCTAAGCTAAGCTAAAACTACTTTGACTCCTTTGCCTTTTTGTCCTCCGCCTTTTTTCTTTTCGTGCACTCCCTCTTTTCCATGCCTCTGGCCGTGCTTTGAAACGGCACTCCAGAAGAGAAAGCCGTGAGATAATGCCTGTCCAAACATCTCATTCCTGTGACACAAGGTCGTCTGAGGGGGCAACAGAAAAAGGTGAAGCAAGGCTTCTCATTAAGAAAAAGACATTTTACGAGACTGGAGGAACAGGTGAAGAGCCACAGCGTCAGACAGACACGGTGTCTAAAACACAAAACCTGTGAATAAAAGCAAACATCAGACTGATAAAATTTTTGACAGAAGCTGGACTAAGAAATGACAGCACAGACAATGCCTCAAAGGAAACAGCAGCAACTAGTAATAAACAAATATGTATTGTATATTACAACAAATGCAGTTGTTATCTATTGTCAAAGTTCCTGAATAAATGAACAAACTTTGAGAAATAAAAACTCAAATTTTTCCTTTAAGCTAAATATTGCATATTAATTCAGCCTCTGAATGAAAACATGGCTTTAACAAAAGATCCTCGATAGATCATTTAGATGCAATATATATTTAAACAAAGATACATTTAATTTCCTTAAAGTCAATGCTACTTTCTTAAGTATTTTAGAAAAGATATTTTCTTAAACACAGTATGAAAGCAACACTGATTCAAATCCCGGCAGCCATGAGTGTGTACCGTATAGAGTCTCCGTACAGTCCTTCCAACAGTTTACGCAAAGTTTCTCACTCTCTTCCAACTTCAAAGCATGCTGTCGCGTCCCGTAACTTCCAAAAGCAATGCCAGAGGATTCACAAACATTCATAAACGTTCTTTATCAGA
Source organism: Enteromius afrohamiltoni (assembly GCA_034779775.1). Lineage (NCBI taxonomy): Eukaryota > Metazoa > Chordata > Actinopteri > Cypriniformes > Cyprinidae > Enteromius > Enteromius afrohamiltoni. The sequence continues at coordinate 13,679,503 of JAUYWG010000044.1, forward strand.
TCGTAGTCCGTATTTGGTTTGTATATACACACAGCACGGATGCCTCTGGCCGTGACCCTTTAGCCCAGCTGCAATTCAAAAGCACAAAGCTCCCTTTTCACGAAACCTGCAGCTCAACGCGAGTGATAAACTGCCTGAGTTGTTTCTCACAGGAAACTGAGTTCTCGACGGTTTAGAGAGGCAGAGAAAAGCCAAACTAAAAACAACACAAAAAGAACAACGAGAACTGTATGATCCTTTGTGCCCATGCAACTTTAACAAAAAAAAAAAAAAAAGAGGTAGAGTACTCACGGAGAACACGAGCGCCTGGCCTTGTGAAGGAAAGAATCCTACTAGTTCTGGTCCATTTCGTGTTTCGCCGCTGCCATAAAAATCTCCCTCCTAGCCAGAGCTGCGGAGGCTGGGCGAACCAACCCGAAGGCCCCCGGGAAAACAGCCCCGGCACTGGCTGCCTCTCGTTGCCTGTCAGGCTGGGAAACCAGCTTCTGTGTGTGGAGCAGCTGTTCCCCTCCACCTCCTCCTCCTCCTCCTCCCAACCGCAGCACTTCTGTACAACCACACAAAAGCGGACGGAACACGGCTGCCTCCTCCCAGCAATCGCACAAGCGCAGACGAGCGGGGCTGAAAGGCTGAGGCTGGTGGTCAGAGAGGCAGGTATTTAGTTCGCACCGCTTTCTAGTTTGTGGAGTCGCTGCTTTTTCAAGAGTGGGAGGGGACAAGTCGAAAGCTTCTGGGTGAGGAAACGGCACATAATCCCTAACGGCAGAAACTTCCTACTCACTGGCAATAAGCAGGACATCCCCCGTCCGATGGAGCAGGAATGCGAGGCCCGCTTTCATAGAGGCCCAGTTACAAACAGGGCACAAAGTCACTTCAGCATGACCTGCGGGTCAGACGTGGCAAGTGCGTGTAAGAGAGAGCCTGTGTGTGTGTGCTTAGGCAGGCGTAACCGTTAAACAGACGTGTGTCTAGAGAAAGTACAGCACTATTGAAACACGAGAAGACAGACAATCATTTGAGTTTTTTTTACTTTTCATTAGTATATTAAAATCTACCTTCAAGAGAGAGATCTGTATTTTTCTGTAGTTCTCTTCTGTAATTTTTTTATATATTTAAAAAAAAAAAACATTTTCAAATATTCTTTTAGTGAATGTTTGTCATCATAATCAATTTCCAAAGCAACTTGATCAGCCTCTGAAATGACTTTCATTTTCAGCTGACATCATCAAGCCCTCTTATTTTAACTCCGCCTTCCATCATACAACTCCTACTGTTGCTTACTTTCACACAGCATTAAAAGTGTTCTTTATCCTTAGAAAATATGCAGCATACAACACAGAATATTTTATTCTACAATCGTGTTTCCCAAAGTGACAAATGCAGAGTGCAAGTAATATCAGGTGTGATTTTAAACTCAGTTTATTAATATACTGTCTAAAAATAGGGCTTTTTAAAAACCAAATTGGATTAGAAATGCCAAAAATATCAACGCATATTTTTATTTGCAAAGACGGTCATTTTGATTCAACCATGCACTTGGCAGGCACTTTTATTCGAAACCAATTTATATTGCATTTATGGTACACATTTCAATGTAATTACTGAATAATGACCCTATTTTGATGAGGTCATGTGATTACATCGTACCATACCAGTTTGAAAAGTTAATAGAGGGACTATACTTAATGTTTCATTAACTATTGAAAAAAAAAAAAAAAAAAAAAAAAAATAATGCTCCACGTTTGAAGACATTAAAACAAATACGCCAAAGCAAACCATGGCCCAAAAATTAAATAAATAATAA
>JAUYWG010000044.1:13681406-13709372 GCA_034779775.1 Enteromius afrohamiltoni
TATATATATATATATATATATATATACAGTGTAGTGTTTAGTATGCTAGCATTTGATTCTGAACGCAACCACAGAGTTCTGCCCTACACTGTTTTCTGTGACAATACATTACCAAGTAAAATGGGTTGCCATTTCATGTTAACTAACTGAATAACAGAACTAGTAAAAATGTAACAGTGGAGGAAATGTGTTTTCTCCAGAGGCTGTTAAACTCCAGATATCAGCTGCTGCTCTGGCTGAGTCACTTGAGGAGAGGCGAGTGGACAATGTGGAGAATTCAAATCAATTTTAATGAGGCTGTGGGTCTGCAGCCCCCCCCCAAAAAAGTAAAGTTGTAAATGTCAGATTAATAATTCGAACTGGCCTTTTAACACATTTTAGACATTTGTATAACCTAATAGAGTGTTGTAAATAACATACTTAACATTATATTATAAATATATATTAGAACCAGTCTAAATAAACCCAGATAAGCATCTTTTATATATTTTCAAATTACACTTGTCTAGACTATAAAACCAGATATATTCATTTTAAATAATCTGTAGAATATTAAGAGCCAGATTTTCTTTCCGGTACATTTGTTGGAGAAATAGAAACAAAGGATATTCAGATTGCAGTCTCAAGGAAATCTGATGTGTCTCTCAATAACTGATAACTAATAACATAAGTAAGAGCTCTGGTCAGTGACATGCTATCCAAATACTTCATATTTAAAATAATAATAATAATAATACCCAAAGCCAAATGTGAAACTGCACACTATATATATCTATAAAGGTGCAAAAAAAATAAATAAATAAATAAATTAAATTTGCATGTTCATTCAACTAATCCAGGCACTTACTTACCTTTCTAAATTAACTTGAATGACTAGCATGGGTGAACATTCTTCCAACAAATTTTGTTTAAAAATTGGAAACTCAAACAAAATATTATCCTTTGTCGAACACCTTCATACCAGTTTCTAAACTAAAATGTAATTCGATCAAACCAGACGTTTTGTTAAGATCCCTTGTCACATTTACTACAATTTTTAATTTTTAAGATTTATTTTATTTAGTTCTTCAATGACCAATGCTCTATATTTAGAGAGCAGTGTGCATGATATAACAACATTTACTCTTAGCAACACTTTAAAAAAAATGCTTATCATTCACTCAAAAGATGACAAATTTTTATACCAACTCAAGGGAAACTACCACTTCTGTTAAGCTGCCAAACAGGAATGGCTATCAATGACGTCAATATTCCCAAAACAGACAAATATATCTAAAAGTGTGTCTCTAAATTCTCTAGTGTCGTTTGGTATGAATCGATTGCCATTTAAAAAAGAGAAAGATACAGAGAGAAACAGATTGACGGCACGTCAGAGGTAAGTGAAACTCTGGAACCAGTCCAGGGTTGAAATGACCTAAGAGCTATTCATCCATCTCATGGCATATTTCCTGTAATCAGAGAATTATGGTGATTGAAAGTGATTGGTCAGGGTCAGCACTAATGCACAATAAAACCAAATGCAAAGCTGGGAAACATGGGGACCGATCAAATGGCCCCAGTCGTGCAATCCCGAAACCAGGACAAAAGCTAGTGAAGAGAGATGGCCTTCCATCAGCGATGTCTCTTCGACTCCTGAGGCAGAATCACTCATTTGGAGAGCCAATCGGCCTAAGAAAAGCTTTACGATGAGTCTAATTCATTAGCGTATGATGTCACAAGGTTGCTCACCGGTGATTGGTCACAGAAAAGGCCCATTTGTGGAAATGGCCGACTGGGGGGACGCGATTGGCTGTCGGCTCCTGGTAACAGTGCGGTCTGTGCAGAGACAGAGCCCAGCTTGTCTCTTATTTGTCGGCTGATGGGAATCTTGTTCAGCCAGCTGCGTTTCCATGGAAGAGGCACCTTGAGAGGGTCCCGAAACCACCCCGAGCCCCCCTAACTCTCTCAACCTAGCCTTGAGTCCCGACCCATCTCGCTATAACCGTGCACCCCGCTGAGCTGCAGCGTTTGCGGTAAAATCACGGTTTCTGTCACCCAGACACCAGCCGCTCGGAGAAAGCATCATTAAAAGAGAAGGAACGGATGAACCAATTTCACCTCATTTCTCTCCCCTTCTCTCTCTCACTCTTTTGTGCTTTTATTATTTAATTTTTTTTGTCTGAGGTGATGTGATTTTTTTCCCCAAGCTTTAGCACACTAAAGAGGCGACTTTTGATTGATATTCAGTTCAGGAAGGGGGAAAAAGAAATATCTTGAACAAAAAATATCTCCATTGAATAGCTTTGAACAGAATGTCCTCTCTTGCCGGGTTCTCAGAGAACAGCCTCTGGCTGCCTCAAGGGACCGGGGATGTTATAGCAGCCAGTTACACTCTGTATCCACTCCTGGTCCTGAATTTCATCGGACAAGATCATTCCGGACAGTTTGAAATAAAATAATACTGTAAAAGATCATATACAGTAAATCAAACGCAATGGGCTGTGCCAAAACGGCCAATCACATGGGGCTCAGTGCTGCAAAAAAAGACAATAGAGCGGCCATATTTGTTCAGTTCTCTATTTAACTGCTGATTTAGAGTTAGTTCATTCAGCAAATCTTATGGATTCTACCTAAGCAGAATTTTTAAGGAAAAAACACTGGATTTACAGAAATGGAGCAAAATAAGACAATTGGGGGTTGTGCTGCACCTATGGCACTTCTCAAAAAACCTGCATGCTGAGAAAAACTGAGAGTCGATTAAATTCAAATTAATTTTCAGTCTGTTAGAAAGCTATGCCATGACTTCTGAAAACTTTGTGTGATAGACATAAGCACTATGAACAAAAATGTATTGCTCTATAATAAATAGAAACATGCATGTCAGTTGTCTTACACTAAATCTTTAGTTGCAGCAAAAACTAGTCCATAAGAATAATTTGAATAAATCTGAAACAAAGCTAAAATAATCTAAAATAAACTGTAAAGAATTAGTCTCATTTTAACTGTAAAATAATAATAAGTTAACAGTAATTTCCTGTAACATATACAGAAAACCTGTAAAAGATATAACCAGACAATATCAGGTCATTTTAAAAAAGAAAAAAAATCAATGTATAAATTACAGTAAAAGAAAATCTAAACTGACATCCCCAGAATCACCAGCATGTCACTGCACATTTATAAATATATTGTTTAAATAATTGTGTTTCTGTTTGTATTCTTTTTATCTTTTGTACAAAGATTGTAAAATTGTGTAAAAATAAGGATTGTTGCCTTGGTTCAAAAGCTAAAATTTAAAAAATGTGAAACAAAAAACTAAAGTTACAAAAGCACATGAAATGATCAAATATAGCACTGATACAGGAGTAGAACAACATTACGGTGTGTAAACAATGGAGGAGTTTGCGCTGCGTGATATCACTTACCTGGTACGGCAGCAAACTTCTTTGATTATCACGCCAGAATGAGAGTGTAGTTCCTAGTCATGACAGCCTAGAAAACTGCAACTTTTCATTTTTCCGTTGGGCTTAGTACACGATGTAACCATATAAGAGCCAAGTTTTAAATAGGAAAATTTTTAAACGAGATGCTTCTGGTCTAATTGGATTCAATGATCTATGCTAAAAGTGTTATCGGCAGACGTGAAGATCAGCTGAATGGATTCCAAAACAGTAAAAGTTTTGTGTATGAAATGTGCTATATAAATAAACTTGTCTAGCCTTTTTAACTCTGGGGGAGATTGAAAATGAGTCTATTTTCAAAAAAAGTGGAGTGTTTCTTTGATGTCAAGAATCAGATACTTGTTGTAAAATTAACATTTTAATTCTTTGAATCTTTTTTTTAGGATGTGAGAAGGGGCTGTTAAAAATGTATTTGTCTTTCAATCATTAATTTAAGAGATTTATTTAATAGATTAATTCAAAAACATGTTTTTTTCTTCCAAATATCTTCAGAATTTAATTTTCTTCAGAACTGATCCAGAATGTCTATATTATTGTATAATATCTATATTATGTTGTGTTTTTGCTATTTTGCATATTTTTTTATTATCTGTGTCTTGTCTTGTCTCTGTCATTCTGTTGCACTGTAACTAATTCCTCGTATGTGTAAACATACCTGGCAATAAAGCTCATTCTGATTTTGAATCACGCTGCTCTATTTTGCACACAAAGCTCTTAATCGAATGAAGTTTTTTTATGTAGTCTGCTGATTTTGTTCATGGTGTTCAGCAGCAATTAAAAGTTTTGCAAAAAGAGACGCAGAATGAATAATTTTGATATCTAAATGCTTAACCAAATCGAATAAGATGATAAAATGATGACAAATGGCCTGACATTATTAAAAGAAGCAGGCCCCTGTATCTCGCGATGTATTTGCTAATGTCTCTGTGGACCCACAGCAGATGCAGAGGGCAGCTGAGCCTTCGATTTTTGACTCGCACGGCCAACCGCGACCCCCAGGCCCGGCGTGTCAGGTGTCACCGGGCGTCTAGACAGTCAGACAATGAAATATCTCCATGGAAACGGGCAGGCTGTTATCAGCAGAGTGTGACAGTCAACAGTTGGGACAAGTCACTTTTAACAGATACACCGCCTGACCTTTTGAAGACAAACTAAAAAAAAAAAGCCCCCGAAGGCATCAGAAAGCAATGATTCAATGAAGTGAGGAGGAAAGACGAGACAACAAAAACTCAATTACAAGGTAAGCAACAGTTCCGGTTGTCTGGACGTGGTTAGATAATGAGACATAAGCAGATAAATCCCTTCACAGATTAAGATGGTCCCAGTAAAGCAGCTCTGCAGGAAATTCATACTGAGGAGTAATCCGAGGCTGAATGCACATATTCAGGATGAGGAGGGAACAAATGTAACTATTGAACCCATATTGGTCAACCAATATTATGAATAATGGGGGAATATGGGTGCCCCGGATTAATCCCGGTCCAGGTGTCATATACATCCAATCTTGGGATGATTACATTACTTGTGATATATATATTCACTTTTATTAATGTTATGATTGAGTTCGGTGTTTCAGTTGTTAGTGAGGTGTTTAGTTTCAGCATAAGTAAATACACGAAATAAACAAATCACTCATTACCTTCTTAAAAATCTTCATGTACGAGTCAGGGCAGGACCGTCTCTCATTTGGGATAATATTATACAGAAAAAATAAAAGACCAATCGCGAACATTAACTGTAACGAATTCAGCGGCGTCAAATCTACGCGGACTAGAGTTTCGCGCCAAATGACATCATGCGCAACGTACAGAAATTCTCACCGAGTTCATATACCAATTAAAAAATGAACGCGACTTTTAGTCTTACCTTGACTTTAATGCCCGCCTACAGTAATGAGGTTTTAGAGGCCGGATCTGGGTAATAAATAAATGTGTGCAGTTAATCCACATATTAGAAGAAATCGTATTTACTGCCTCCAGTCATTCCACTCATTCCTTTCCGTTTAGCAAACAAGTCCTTGATTAATCTCGTGATAAAGTGACTGGTCTGCATCTCCCATCAGTGACCTTATTTCTCTCTAAAGTGGGTCATTGGGTGCACAGCTCTGGCAGAAATCTAATACAATAAAACTGTTCCTAGAAAGCCTATTCCTGCTTGCAGATTTTAAAGATGGCTTCTTAGAACTGCTTAAATGTACTGCACCATGATGCCCAGAAGAGCTGAGAAAAGGTATAAAACTGCATCAAACTAGAATTTCACAGCAGGGCTCACGCTCATACGCCCCTCCACCAACTCACTCTCTTGTGGATCAGTGCATTAAATCAGAGAGAATCATGCATTTACAGTGGGTTTTGGTTTGTTTATTTGTGTCAGCTTTGTTTAATAGCCTTTAAAGTCATATGCGCTGAACAAGCTGCTCTGATCAAAAAAAAAAAAAAAAAAATCACACTTTTTGACAAAAATATAAGGGTGTAAGTATGTACAACGGTAATGCTGCGTGCATTCATTCAGGAATTTTCCACTAGTGTGAATGCTGAACTTTCCATTCTAGTTGATGCTTGGCATCAAATTCCTTGAAGCTATCTTGAAACAATGCAAGTTCACTCTGCACATTGTACTATGAATGCACAGCGACTGTGAAAGACATATTCAGCATAGTACTGTGTTCTTATCAGTTTTCTTTGGGAAAGCAGTAGTGTTGTGCCTTTTTACTCGATACCTGGCTTTTTCTGTATCTACGCAACTTCTTACAGAAACCAAACTCAGGAAGAGTTTAAAAAGGACTTAGATTCAGTCAAACCTATCCGAGTCCATGGGGAAAAACATATTCTGTTCTCTTTGAGATACCCAAAGTAGCACAGTTTCATTCATTGCGAAGTTCAATAAAAGATTAGGAACATTTAAAAAATATGTATCTGGCCTAAAAGAGCCATAAATAAAACTTTATTCTCTCAATGTATGAACAAGCCACAGTATGTCCCATGGCTGCCAACCACAGCACTTAAAACTTGTGTTAAAGTCCCGGTCGTAATGTCCGCAGACCCATCCGAGAGCCTCCAGCTTTTTGACTTCGTCCTTAGAAAAAAATTAAACAAAAAAAAAAACAAAATGCAGTAACACTGTAACTGAGGGCGCCGCGGCAGGATGACCCGCTTTTTATGTGAAAGGGAACGATGAGGGAAAAACAAAATTAAAATCATACTAAATATTGAAATGAATCCTCAACCTCGTTTCACAAAGCTAAAGCTGCATGCGCCGATGTCTAAAGCACCAACATGATCCAATTCTTCGCTTTGAAGGGATAGTTCACTTGAAAATGAAAATTCAGCTTCATTTCTTTACCCTAAGTAGTTTAGAGCCCATATGACTTTCTTCTTTCCAAACTCAGCTGTCCCTGGTCCCAGCAGCTTGAACATTCTGCTAGACATCTCCTTTTCATAGGCGTTTGGAACAACAAAAAATGAGTAAACTTTAATTTTTGAGTTAACTATCCATCTAATGCTTCTTTTTCATCTCTGCTCAGTTTCACACCATTCTTACGGTTGCATTAGCTTTAAAATATAACAGAATCCTCAAAATAATATTAATAATACCGATAAGGATAAAGGTAAAATCTCTAGCAGCAAAAGAGAAGAAAAGGTTGGTAGGTTTGGGAAAGCCCTGCTTTAAGGAAGGCATTTGTTAGTTGAGGGGAGATGAAGTCTATGCAGCTCATCTGCCGTCTGCAGGGGTTCGACTCAGGGTGAGTGACGTCATGACCCGGCCGTAACGCTCGCACAGCTCCAGCGTGGAGTATAAAGGTAGTTTGGGAGGGTCATGAAAGCTTTTGATCTCGGTTGAGCAGTCGAGCAGCTTGGGCAGGAAGTCAGTTAGCTTCTCCTGGAGGTTAGCTGGAGAAGGAAAAGGCAAGTTTGAGATGGAAGTTAGCTTTGTGGTTGACAAAGGAGGTTGAAGTCAATTGCATTTAAAGTTCAGGCAGTACACACCTCAAATCACAAAAACATGATGTAGTCTATTTTTACTGACAAAAAAAATTGTTCTAAACATATCCACAGCAGAACCGCTGCTACACACAACAGTATTTCATTCCTGAATAAATCCTTCAAGGATTTGTTTGAGTGTTTCAAAGATTTCTACATAAAGACAGTGGCTGCATCCAAAAATGCATACTCTCTCAGTAGGTACTTCTTTTGAATATAATAGTATGAATGCACTGCATTCTTCATGTTGTCAGTGTCATGTGACCTACTAGAGTCAGTTGCTGCTTCACTGCCATTCACAAAATCCTCTCCCGTGGGACACTTCAGATGTAGTTACCATGTCAAATATGGCTTATTTCAATACTGGTTTAATTTGGTTGGCAACAGGCCTATAGTCTTTTAATACTCTAACCCCCAGTTTCACAGACAAGGCTTAAGCTAGTCCCAGAGTAAATTGCATGTTTGAGCTGTCTCAGATGAAAATATCTTAAATCATGTCAGTGTCACTGTTCTGTGTTAAGATACGCACCTGTAATATTTTCTTATAAGGCATTTTTGTAAAAGTAGCTTAAACATCTTAATTTAACTAATGCCTAATCCTGGCTTAAGATAAGCCCCGTTTGTGAAACCGGGCCTAAATGTGTTTACTTAGTAAATATAAAAATTTTGACATAAAAGGTTAGAAAAAGAACTGAAAACTTTCAGAATTGCTATTTTTGTATCAAAGGAATTATACTGGATTATACTGGCTCTTTCTAGCTTGGTAATGCTGGTGGATGGTGACCGTTATTTTAAGTTCCATAGACCGTATATATCCTATTTTTAAAATTATAACTCAAATAACTGACTTCCAACAATGGCTGTATGCACGTTGTGAGAGTGGCGAGTGACTCGATGTTTGACGTAGCGGTTTATGAAGCACAAAATAATGGCCACCATCCACCAGCATTTACATTAATTTTTTTTAAAACTCTGCGTTCATCTGAAAGAAGAAAGTTATATACATCTAGGATGGCTTGGAGGTGAGTATGGGGGATAATGGGGGTAGTTAAAATGGCTGAACTATTCCTTTAACATTTAAAGGAACCGTATGTAAGAAATGTATTGTAATAATCATAAAATGTCAACAGGCATTAAGAAAACATGTTAATTTCAAGTACTCATATCGCTGACAGCAGTAGTACAGCCTGGATATTCTCCTTTAAAAAGCGCAGTTGAAGCCCTCAACCGATGTTTATGTTGTCAATTATTGTTTTGGCCTGAAGCGCCACCCTCCATCCATCTCCCAATCACAAAGTCAGTAGTGTTTCGTCATCCAGGTTGTCTGCTCTGCACGGCTGCAGCAGCTACTAAAAAACATTTTGAGTACGAAACCTAAAAGGCCTCGCTATGAATCCGAAATACGGCGTCACAAAGTGCGAATTAAGACAAGGGTTTGCATTGGAGAAGCGTTTGAACGATGGAGACGGAAAAAAGCGGAGAAGAACTTGAATACAGACGCCAATGTTGCAAATTTTCACCTGGACAGGTAAGATTTATAATTGGAATCCTGCAGCTTATCTGGCAACTCTAGTCAACGGGGAGGTTGAAACTGTATTTTGAAAGTGATTGCAGTACCAGTTTTGGCCATTTCTTACATACGGTTCCTTTAATACTGAATTGAAATTAGATTTTAATAAGTTGATCACGACACTGATAATATTACTGAAATTCCCATCCCTAAGACTTACGCTCCATTTCCTGGCCCAGGTATGAGCACCATCGGTTCCTCATGTCTTCGACAGCCACCATGTCTTTCTCCTCCATCTCATCCACCAGCAGCAGTGGAATACACACCACCACCAGCTCGTTCATGATGCTCAGACCAGCGTTCACTTCAGTCTCCTCACCAGTTTCAAAAAGGGCAGCCGCGTGTTCGTTCAACTTCTGCAAGACACACACACAAAAAAACAGGAGCACACAAACATCAACACACAGAAACACAGTAAACACTCATCCCTTCAACAACACATCCTCCACATCCGAGATACTAATACAAAAAGCTGATGTTCTTTGCTATGCAATTAAATGCTCTCAAACTTTGAATGCGGCAGGTAAACTCTCTAACCCCATTCACCACTCAACTAGAATGAGCAACTACCTAGAATACGAAAAAGAAAAAAAACATTGCAGCACATTAGCTATGTCAATGTTAGCAGTATTTTCAATTAAAGCCGGCATAGGGTAAACAGCAAAGCTTGAGATGAAGTCAAGTCCTCTGCAGCACTCGCAAAAGGTGAAACAAGGACAACGACGTGCTTCCCGCTAATGTGTTTACGCATTGAGCTCAGTACGCTTCCTATTCCAGGACTGATGATTATATTACGAGCACAATGGCCGTATGGGGGTCACCGGGTACATAGATGGGGAGAACGCCAGTGAATTGCAAAGTCAAACAAAACGTTTATTACAGTTGATTTACAACAGCAACAAATGGAAGCTCCAACTAAATCTTAAGTGAATCGAAATGCCATAAAAGTATAAAAAATGCCACCAATTTTAGTCATTGGTGTTAGAAACAATGTTTACAGGAAAGCGTGTACATTGGAACAAATAACACTGATCTGAAAGCTGTTGGGAGCACAGTTTGAGCTGGTTCTAGATCTGGGTAAAGAGGAGGTGGTTGATTCACTTACTAGCAGGCACTCTCTGCGGTAATGTGCGATCAGCTCCTCATCGTGGCCTCTGTACGGCCCTTTTGCCAGGAGCTCTTTGTTGTACTGATAAGCGTAGACCAGGTACATCAATGATTCCACATAACTACAATAAAATAAGTGAAAAGAGCACATTAATATATATACACACACACACACACACACACACACACACACACACGTATATATGTGTGTCAGGAAATTAGTAAAAAGGCTATGAGAGAATTGTTTCTTGACTGGAAAGTTTTAGTCTTTAGCTCTGCTTTGAGTTAAGAAAGCAGAATATGCTGCCATCTAGTGGTGATATTACAAATAAGGATTCTTGTAAGGGCTGTTTCCTCCATTTCATCTGTTTTGAAACGACACAATGGCCATCTTAAATGAAAAGAATATTCAAGAAATAAAGGACAAAAGCTTCACCTTGTCTTTAAGAATAATTCCAGGCCGATTAACAGGTACACTGTCGTGTCACGGAATTTCCTGTAATCCAGATGCCACATCTGTGCCAGAAATAGCAGCATAAGATTATTTTAAAAAGACACAAGTACAATTGAAAATAAAATAATGAGAACACGCAAACTGCTTCTTTATTCTTAACACTGCATGATTTCACCAACCCTTCTGTAACGCAATTTAGAAAATCTAGGCCATTGCTTTTGTTTTTGGCTGCTGAAAGAAATTATGCATACACACACACACATATAGATAGATAGATATATATATATGGATGGATGGATATGGATGGATGGATGGATGGATGGATAGATATAGATAGATATAGATAGATATATAGAGATAGATAGATAGATAGATAGATAGATAGAGAGAGTGTAAGATAATTTTTTTGTTATTTCTTTATTTTATTTCTTTTTCATAAATTAATTGGAATATCCACGCCCAAGTGGAAACGGACTTTGAATTGTAACATCAGGAAGATTAATTCATAAACTGCAATTTTAAACTGCATAAAAAGCATCTGAATTTTCGAAAAAATTAAATAAGGATTCCGCATCCTGTTTCCAACCCCAGTCCAATTTAAGTCAGAAACTTCAGACCTATTAACAATTCAAATTTAAACAACAGCCAAACCTGAGTAAGACACACTTTGCTCACCTCGTATTCCTCCATGTTCACCTCGTCGGGCTTAATGAGCTCCAGTTTAGCACGTGCCACCTTCATGATGCTCTTACACCTGCAGGGAAGAACAGGGCCGCCACATTAGAGCTCAGGCGTGACTCATGAGACGCTCTCAGGAACGAGCTGCGTCCTCTGGTCATGAATCATACTTTATTACCCAAAACAAAATGGAAAGAGAGCGTCGCATCTGGGGCCGCGCGCACATCAATCTAATTACCTCGCTCAAAATAGAGAAGAAAGAAATCAATTTGCTTATGAATATGGAAACGTTCCTCACCGGAGCGTGCAGTCTGCTCTGGAGACACACAAGACTGCGTAGCGAGACAAAAGCCTTTCGGGCGTGCAGACAGGAAGCTGTTTGGTAACACAATGATCAGAAACAGCAGCGACTGCTGTGACGAGCTGATAATCACTGTCTGTGTCAGTCTGGGAGGCTCGAGACGGAACTGGCCTTTGGAAGTGGGTTCACTTCTTTTAAAATCAATCAGTTATCAGTGAGGCGGTCCTGTCAAGCTACAGCATTGTGTGTGGCTAATGCTTGTCTTTCATATTTTGTCAATTTGAGACTCAACTAACTGTATAATACGATAGCCATTCAGAAGTGCAGTTAAAGGGCATTTCAGAGCTAAACTTGTTAGAATAAGAAAGCTTGTTAAAATAAAGAGGTCCCCCACAAGTATTTGGAACATAAAAATATATTTATAAATATATTTATATTGTTTTTTTTTTAAATATATTTTTTCAAAAATATCAACATGCGTTTGTTTATTATATATTTATATATTTATTTATATTTTTTTTTTTTTTTTCAACATTGAATTTCATAATTTTTGAAGATGAATTTTAGACTATAGAGCAATTTCTAGCTGATGAAATATTTAAGACTGAAGCATAACTAAAAAAAAAAATCATGTTTTTTGTTTTATTAATGTAAATTAATTTATTTCCATTAATTGTACAGACCTAAAATTTCATTTGAAAATTGCCTAATGTTTTAATGGCTTTTATAATGGGAATCCTGTAAAAAATAATTAAATAAAATCAATAAAAAAAATTTAAACCGTAGTTTTGTATTGTGTTTTTAATACCTTATGATCTGATGTACAAGCAGATCATAAAAAATAATAAATTCCATTATTTCCACTTAATGGAAATAATTAAATAAATAAATATTAATTGGGGAAAAAAACAGACTACAAAGCAGTATTTTTTGGCACTTGATTTTTCCAGAGACGCTTTGCTGTTTGTATTAAAAAATAAAATATCAAATCCAAATTCATATGACTCATACCTCTCATCAAAGCCAAGGTTTCTGTCTGCAAATTGCATTAGCAGAGTTCTCTCCACAATCTTTTTGGGTGCCTGGTTGTGAATGAAGTAAACAATGACGTGCTGCAGTCGGTAGTCCCTCTCGGGGGGCGTGTCCTCCTGAGCAAACCTCAGTAAACGAGTGTACTCTACTTTCATCGCCTGTTAGAGACAGAAAGAAGTCGAGAGACAGTGGGAAAATAAATAAAAAGAGTTAAAGATTAAATACACATGAGCTAGAAAATAAATCAATCTTTCTATCTACACAAGAAGATACAAAAAAGTAATGACTGATTTGGTGCATGTGGTTGTAATGCATATGACTCAAACTTCTTTAGTAGTAGAAATAACAGCCTGCGTGCAGGGTGAAAATACACAGCTGGACAACAAATGAAAACACAAATTAGAGGCCTATAGACATCTGCCACTGAAACAATTAAGTTTTCATTTATTTGTTTACAGGGGCAATATACATGAATTCATACGACTGTAAAGTACCACAATTAGCCGAAAGGCTAGTTTTCATTTGCAGACCCTTGATAAAATCTTAAAAAGTCACCCTTTGTCTAACAGACAATTCTCACTTACCACTTGCTGTCATAAATGCAGTTGTTTTTAAAGTTTTAATTAGCACTCAATATTGTTTGCTATGTAAACAATTACGCAATACTGCATTGCCAAAGATACCCAAACCTTTTATAGCACACAGCAGCAATTACATTCAGCTGACAGCAGATGGTGACAAAGTAAGCCAATACTAAAAACACTGCGGTACTTCAAGATCATCATTTTTGAAGTTTCAATACCTGATCTGAATTATACACATATAAAAACATTACATAAATATATTTAATGCTAATTTAATATTTTTCTTCACTTCAGTTTCACATTGCCTATCACCTACAATAAATAAATGAATACGAATAACTGAAACTGAATTTGATATGCACTTTTGATACCAAAACAACTGGAGGCTGATATACATCCAATAGAAGCCAGCAACCTACACATAGTAGACAATGAATAATTGTAATAAAGAACCCTACCAGCATAACACAGCCTGCAGTGTAAAAAGTAAGCTCACAGAGATGAGATATTCAGAGAGGGGGGTGTGGTCAAAGAGCTAATGAGATGCACAGGGGGTGTGGCATGCAGCAGGTCATGTACCTTGAAGAACGCTGCTTCAGGCCCACACTTTTCATAAACACTCCTGGATTTGCCAATGGCCATTATGACACCCTGCATGTTTGGGGTCATCATCGCCTGCCCAAGGAGGGAAGGATATTACTACACCGGCCACGCCTCCAAAACTCTCACTGGCCAGTCCGCATGCCAATCACACCACAGCTTAGTCACCAGCGAATGAACTCAAGCCAACCCATTGAAACGAATTAGCTTAGAACACAAAAGCTAATTCGACATCAAGCACTGAATATGAGTAAACATTCAGAACAGGATCATCATGCAGGTTAATGTGTCTACTACTTTTTTAAATAAATAATGAACACCATAGCGAGCTGCAAAGACGCCAAATTAAAATGAAAATAAACAACGCAATGATCTGAAGCCTGTGCAACATGCTTCATGAAGGGGGGGAAAAAAAGGTAAAACAGGACCTTTACTTTTTATATAAAGTTTTACCGGGGGCAGCGTTAGTAGTTTGGGAGTCCACTGGGAGTAATCTGAAAAGGGTTTGGCATGTCAGAGCAGGTTGTGAAAGGGATGCTGGGAGTTTTAGGGCTGCACGCTCATGACCGGACTTTTTTTTTTGTTTGTTTGGGACTCTACCTCATCATCATAACCTCCCTCCTTCGACTGAATGACGAAGGTTCCTACATTAGGAATGGCCACCTCCACCACCCGCTGAGGTGCGGGCGGAGAGGAGGCGGAGTCGTCCTGCTCAGGGTCAAGGGGAGGACAGGGGTCAGAAGTCACCTCGCTGTCGGGATGTGATGACTGAGACTAAGAGAGACAGAAAGAGAGGGGGGGGAAAGCTCTCTGAAAGAGAAAGTGGGCCAAGAAGTACTGAGAGAGCATCTCATCCAGTTGTAATCTTTTTTATTTATTATTTTTACCTCCTTTAATAATCTAAATAAGACTATGTATACAAAGTGTCATGGTTTTTTATAAACCAGATTTGGCACTTAAAAGCTAAAGCGTATTATTATCTGTCACAAGCGTCAACAATTTTTAATTGGGATAATGTTTCTGATTGGGAAATCGAACTATTGCTGCTCTTTTTTTTTTACTTTTCCGAAATGAAAGCTTGATGACTAATGACAAGTGCGACCTCAGAGACACAGCTTATGAATGACTTATGTCTTTCTATATTAAACTGGGATAGGAGAATCTAGGTCTTTTAATTGAAAGGCTCTTTTATTTAATATATATATTAATTATAATTATTGAAAATGAACTACAAATGAATTGCCGAACAAAACACAAAATTATTTGACAAATTAATGCTTTCTCTCTTTAAAACTAAATGTTTCAATATGATTTTTTTAAAATATATATTATAGTATATAATATATAGTATTTATAAATATTATAGTTTAAACAACATGTTGATGAATTACAAATTAGTTGCAAACACAACACATACAAATTAATGTACAACATAATATTTAGCTTTCTTTCCTCAAACTAAACAAGCACTATTATATACATTTAATCAAGATTTTAATTAATACGTTACTGATTGATTCCAATCAGTTGCAAGACTACACATACAAATTGTTTTACCAATTACTATTTTGTTATCTCTCCTTAAACATAATGTCACCTACAAGAATTGTATATACTGAGGCTGGTGTCAATCCACTCCTAATTGTCAGAAAAACCCACAGTACTTGATCAGCTACAGCTACATGCACTTCTCTATCTACAATAATTAATGAGTAATATATAATAAATGAAGACCCTTTTTTGCATTATAAGAAAATGAGTGCATAATTTTTTTTTTTAATTGCACATTACTCTAATGGATTAGGCAAAGCCCAAATGCAACACAACATGGATAAAGAGCTTTTTTTGTTTTTTTGGATATTCGAGTTATTAGAACCAAATACCCAAAGTCCAGTGTGTTTATAAGACAGATGGAAAAAGCATGAACAGTATGAGATAAAAAACTAACACACATTTTACATTTCAAACCTACTGGCATTTCTTCTGATTTGTAGACATGAATATACGCCCTACATCCAACTACAGAACTTCCTAAACGCACCCTTAAAGAGTGTTTCCGATCTGATGGACTCAGACAACGTGTTTATGCATGTCTTACTGTGTTGAGCAGGGCTTCTGGACTCTTCTCATCCTGCTCAGCTGCAGCTTTACTGATGGCTCTCTCTGTGTCCTCCTGGAGGTGTTTGGAGTCTCCGGTGGGCGACTGCTGCTCCATGTACTCTGGGTCATGCTGAGGGGCTGCTGAGGGAGCAGAGAATGAGTTCAGGACAGTTGTTTCAGACGGTACACAGATTCAGACATGTGAAAGGCTTACCTGTGTTGTCTGGAGGGCAGGGTTCAGTGCTCATGGGCTGGGCGGCCACACTGGCAGCAGCTAGAGCCAGTTTCTCCTGCTGGAGTTTACGAGCTTGCAGAGCGTCCCACTCCTCCATCTCCCTTTCAAAGAGCTTGTTATCTGCTTCTACAAACTCCTTCAGATCAGGAGGGAGCTTGTCCAAGCCACTGAGCATCTGTCCTGTCTCTTTATCAAACTCCTCTGAGATGCACAGAAGCACAGAGTCGGCATTTCACACATATGGAGTTATATGAAAACTATCTGATTAAGCCAAATATTATTTTGATAGTAAATATGAAACTAATTCCTATAGCATAAAAAAACACTTTATTTAAATTTAACACTTAAAAAAAAATCTTCTTTGAAAACACCTTCAACAGGACAATTTGTACCCAAACTACAAATAAATTAACTACAGAAAACCTAAAGCATCACTTAAAAATAAGGAATAGATTCACTAATAAAAAGGTAAACATTTTAATAAATCTTAAAGTTTGTAATTTTTTATACATTTTGTAAATTGACAAATAACAGCACACTTAAAATTTTAACTCATAACTACAACAATAAAATAAATTAATATACTGTAATAGCTTGTGCCTCAATTTTTTTTTAATATTAAATTTTTTAATGAAAATTAAAAAAAACCTTTTCATTGATTAAAAATATATTTTTATAGCAATTTGAAAAATAACTTACATAATTTTAAATTAAGCCTTTAGATTGCACTACTCAGCTCATTAGTTGTGTTGATAATTCATAAGACAGTAATAAATGAGTAAATTTGCATATGCACATAGGTTACCTTCAATAAGGAAGGGTTTTTTGTCATCAATGTACATGAGGCAATATGCGCTGGCATTGCGATATCCACCGAACGAGTCTCGCACCAGCTCCTCCCAGGTTGACTTTGTCACTGAAATGTCATTGTATTTCATCCATCGCTGTTGATGTGGGTCAAAGATGTATGCCCAGTAGTGACCTGCGTTAGCCTGACCCTCGTGGACCAAAACAGCATGAAGCCGGTATGGCACCTGAAACGCATCAACATGAACAAGATCAACTCGTTCTGGGGTCATGGGGTTCTAAAATGATCTGAAAAAGCTTCTCACCTGCATCATGGACTTGTCAGAATACATAAGCTCAATGGTTCTGTGGATTCTGGATATACTGGCCTGCAGATCTGACACATACCAGACAGAAACTTGTAAATGCACAAAGCCCAAACAGAAATCAGGCTGTATAAACATATGTTTACATGCATGTGCGTTTGTACCCCTGGTGTCATTCTCCACCTCACTCCTCCAGCGGTGCAGACAGCCCTCCAGCACCCGCAGCTCCTCCTCTGTGATGTGACGTGGGGCGGGGTGCATGGGTAGGTCTGGCGGCACACGAGACTGAGTGAACGGTTTATGGATTGAAAGTCTTTGTTGTTGCTGCTGCTGGGCTTGTGGACCAGAGCCGGAGCACTCGGGTGGGACAGATGCATCCGGCTGCTCCCCTGTGCTGTAGTCCATGAACAAAAACACATTCATATCTCATAAATGCATAAGCAAATTAGCAGAGCTATTCTATACACATTTTTAGTTTTGAGACAAAACAACTTGCCTTGCTGGAGGTGGCAGCAGTGCAGTCGTGCCACCAGGTGGTGCCGTTGTATCAATGTCCTCTACAGGCGATGTACACACAGGCTTGCTGGAAGCAAACTCCATGGCGTACTGGAGAACATCGGCCAGAGGAAACCGCTTGGGCCCTGAGCCATAGCTCAGATACCTGTCACAGAGAGAATTTTAGGAAAAACAGATCACAAATGAGCAAAAGGGTTAGTTTCTGTATAACACAACAGCAGAAAAATATGAAACATATAGTCAGTCTGTGTCTTGAAAAGAAATACTGTCACTCAGTATGTGACTTTCATATTTTCATTAACATTCTAAAAACTTCTTTCATACTTTAAGCTGAGATTTTCTTGCTATGTAAGTTAACAGCAAGGTATCTCCAGATCAGGGCAGGGGCTAAACAGAGCTAGCAAACCTCTCCAGTCGCTGCTGGAGAACAGTCAAGTGCTCCTTTAGTCTTCTAATCTCCTCTCGTTTTATCCGCGTGATGTCTCGGTTCCTGTCCATGTACCTGGAATCAGTTGCAGACATAAGTATTTTGTCTGATAAAATAAAATAAAATTTAGCATGCTAATAAATAATACAAAAAAAAATGTAAAAAAACGAAAATATGCAGGTTATATTACCACTGGGGAAAATAGACAATGTGAGATTTTACACATTAGTTAAAATATTCAATACAGACAAAAAACATTTTAAAAATATTTACATACACACACAAAAAATCTATCTAGAAAGCATAAAATAAATAGAAATAAAAACAGACAACACTAACCTGTCCATGTATAGCATGGAGGGAAACTCTAGCTTGTTGTGAATCTTCTCAGGTCGGCCTAAGGTTTGATTAAACTCAAACCTTGATAGTTCAAAGGTCAAAACCGGTGGGAGTTCTGTGAACCAGTGCTGGGGGGAAAAAAAAAAACACCAAAAATTTACCCTAACCCTAAAGCTAAATGTCTTCTTTGCCAATGTCATCAGTGAAGAAAATGACTTTTAAGTCTTTAAATGAATCTGACCATATTGATCCAAATTTTTACACTGCATTTTTTCTGAATCTTCAATTTTCTTGGCATTTCTTAAGCTATTTGCTTTCCAGAAATCTGTTTTAGTAGTATTTTAACTCCAGCATGCACCAAGAAAAGCCCATCCATGTGACGCATCCCAGCCCCGCCTCCCATGCTGACAGCTGGAATGAACACTGGTGACCTGATCACATTCTGAGCCCTGAGAGAGACACAGTGTGCTGGGCTTTCATTAACATCCCAGCCCACTGGTGCCCAGAATAATGTACACCAGAGAATCTCCTTCTTTTTTTTCACTCAGCTGAAGTAATTAGCAGGAAGCAGCTGCAAAGGGATCTGCCCAGGGCAGCACTGATGACTGAAAAGCCATTATGTAACATATCGGCCAGAGGTCAAATGTTTTCTTATTCTTCACCTCAAAGACTGATTGGACGGCAAATAGAAGTAATATCTTAGAAAGTGGAACAGTTTTAGATGTTTGAGCATAATGTGGTGCCCTGGGATAGTGGAAAAAAGATAGAGGCAAGCTCTCTACAAACCTCTTGCCCTGATTTGGCAGAGTTCTCGGCAGAATGCAAAGACTCGATCTCTCCCTCTATCATGGCTGCCTCTAAACACTCGTGCAGATCTTTGAAGCCGTTCACCTGGAGAGGGTACTGCCCAAACATCTCAGTGTTCTCAAATTTCTTTCCTGTAAAAACACACAAGCTCACTCACATCACTGTCTTTAAATATGCTCTGCATAATGATAATCTTATGAGCATAATTTCTTTATTTAGCGGCCACTGTACGGTTACTGCACTGTTAAAATGTGTCATGCACGAGAAAAAAATACCCCAAAAACACAGCTAGAAATGTATAAGCAGTACACAAATGTAAAAAATTAAATATCCACATGCTACTGCTATTCACACTTTACTGTATTTACAATACATTTGTCATTATTTGGACGGAATATTAAAAAGCTGAATTTTCAGCAGTAATCTTCCACCCTTCAGTGTCACGATTCCTCAGCATCGTCTAAATATGCTTATTCCGAACTTAAATACATTTGTTAATATCAGTGCAGATTAATATTTCTCTGGCGTGATGAATTTACTCTGACCCTACACGTACTGTATGAATGGCAACATGCTTATTAATTGACGAGTATTGCATTTTCAAACTACAAACAGTAATTTTTTCAATACATTTAATACTTAAAAGTGAACAAGACAAGCGCACATGCAGGAAATCTTACGATTTTAACATCTTGACAAGATAAAATGTTCACTGGCTAAACTGTCTGTATGTAACGAGCTATGATCAGTCCTGTCATATTTAATAAGCCCAATGCCACTCACACATCAACAACCATTACATCATTTTAGAACTTGGGTTCTCCACATCACATTAACGCAAGGTCACTTCTCATTAACTAGAAGAGAGGACTCGTACAGCCGATGAATACTCACCTTCCAGGACACCCACAGCCAGGAAACGTCCATAAAACAGGTCAACCATTGGGTTCTTCGGCTTCTCTCCCTCTCTGTGTAGAACAAGAGCAAACACAGAGTCACGTGGTGCTGGAAATGTTCTGAACTAGAGGAGTCGGTGTCCTATGGCTGTAGGAGTCACATGAGGACTGTCTTCAGCAGGTATTTAACGGTGCTAATTGAAGTCATACAGGTTAATGTACCACATTAATCATCATTAATGTCTGTTCCAGCTGAATTTGTGATGCGGTCATACATCATTCTGACTGATATGACAGAGGAACACAGAGATACAGTGGAAAGCAGATATTATGGTGGAGCGTATTTGGCCTTACCGGTCCTCCTCTGCCTTTATCTGAAACGCGTCTTCTAGCCAGTCCAAGAGTTTATGGGTGAACTCACTCACATCCTGCTGTACAAACAAACACACCAATTCAAACCCTAAACAAATGCATTCTTGTTTTATCTGTTCTACATTGGTCCTAAAAAATAACAATTTTGCCCTTGTTTGTGCCCCTTTTAAGTGCAAATGTGGCACTAAAATGGGGTCACATGTACCATATTAATCAAAAGGTCAGGCTTATCTATGATGCTGTGAGTGTATAAAAGAGACTGACCCTTGGCACAAATATTGAGAGCTCGATAAGTGGACCTATGTTTGCAGCACTTTTCCCTGAAGCCCACTTATTAGTCTACTTTGTAATATTGCACCAAAAGTGTCATAATTTTGTTTATACGTGACAATTTCACCCATTCAGTGATCTATGGAATAAAAGACTTTGTTATTACTGCTGTACCTTTAAGACTACATGCTGTATGTAAATGGCAGACTTACCTGCTGAGATTCACTGGACTTAAAGGCATCCTTGAGGATCTCCACGGCTCTGGATGGATCCACATACTTTCTCTTGGAGCCCACCAACAAGGAGAAAAGGTGCCTTAGCTCCTGCATGAAAGGCAGGTTCCTGTGTTCCTATGGGAATGAGAGAACAAATTAGCTAAAACCTTAACACATGAAGTGTTCCTGCAGCTCGTACAGCATAGTATAACATCAAGGCTGTGGTTTTGTTTTACAGAGAGAACACAAAATGTCAGCCAAATGCATAAAAATGTAATATGTATCACTGGTTTTGGGGGGGCTATATGTTAACTCAACATTGTTACAGGGTATGAAGGCAAATAGTTGAGTGGATTTGGATGTTTAAAGTTGATTAGTTAGGTCTGTCAGCTTTCAAGTAAGGTCAACAATCTCAATGCCATGCATGAGTCAGAAACCTACGCCAGATCACATCATCTGGATTTTCTTCTTTAGAGGACACATTTAATTGATAATAGATTAAAGACTAGAAAATTTGAGCTTCTCCACTGACCCAACAGATGAAAAGAACAAGCAATAAAGACAGAGAAAAGGATGAATTCAGGGCTCTGTGGAGTGGATGAGCTTAAGCTCAGATTAGCGGCCATGTCTGCTGACCCTGTTCACAGGCTTGAGGCCCCAGTGGAGCATACTGAAGAAAGAAATAACACGAACAGCAGCTAGACTGCCGAGACGAGCACAGAAGCTGATGTGACAGTTTAACAGCTAGAATACAGGGACTTTGAAAAAGCACTTCCTTTTCTTCAGCTATTCTGGTCACAGGTCAGTCAGTTGGGTGTAAGAGTATGATAATGTCACTGCTTGTAACTGAGGCTTTCAAACCAGGTCGAGCAAGGTCACAGTTGCTGGTGAGAAATGGAAGCTCTTATGGCATGTGAGCTGGCTATCGTGCAGCAATCTCACCTTCTGATTGCGGGGCAAGTCTTGCATCCGTGCAGGGGGAGAATAATGCAACACCAGCCTCTGGAACTCCAGCAGGTTAAAAAGAGACTGCAAAATATAGATAAAAAGATAAATATCAGTACTTGAGAATAGTGTGCAATAGCTCTAATGCCAACACGAGCTTGTGATATGTTTGTTTGACAGGCTGCATGTGTTTCCTGCAAATGCATTTGCCATTTTTCTCACGCTTAGTTGAAGTGTCACTGTGGTTTCATCGTGTGAATGACTGACGGATTATTTTGGTGACAGATTGGCACATTTAGCGTCTCCTTGTCCAGATCTATAAATCCACAGAGCTGGCTGTGCTTCTGACATGAGCAGGGGCTTCTTCAGGCATCAGGTTACACACAGGAGGTAAACAGCATGTGACTACTCAACGATCATTACTCAGCTATCAACATGGTTCATGTTCTGACATCGTGTAACAGACACAATCAGGCCTTAGTAGGACCTAAAGTCACCTTCAAAGTCGTTTTAAAAAGCAGATATACAAACACACAAGATGAGTGCTATATTAATGTGTTAAGATGCTTGTTAGTAGTAAATAACTAACACACATAGAACATTTTTTACAAACACCCAACTTCTGAGGGCGGTGAGATTCTTTAGGTTTTTTTTGTTCAAGCTGCATTTATTTGACAAATATATTATTATTATTATTATTGTTACTTATTGTTCGTTTTTTAATCCATTTTGAATGTTCATTTATTCCTGTGAGGCAAAGGTGAACTTTTAGCTGCCATAACATCAGTCTTCAGTGTTTCATGATCTTTTGATTTGCTTTAGATGTCTTTCTTTCTGTTCTTTGATGAAGAGGAAGTTCAATTGGAAGTGATATTTTTGTAAATGTAATTATCATAAATATCTTCAAAGTCACTCACACACACACATATATTACTGATTATATATTACTGAAACAGTTGAGTGTTGTTTATTATATAGTTCCATCTACCCCATTGCTTCTAGATGCACATATTTGATTTCACCTTCTCTTAATTAAATATACTGACGCGATTAACAGCACTGATAGAGCAGTATCTCTGCATTAAGAAATGCAATACAAGGCCACTCGACTAGATTCAGACTGAAACACACGTGGGACCACATTGATCAAATTGTCTGGAGTATTATGCAAGCAATAAGACACAATAAAAATGTATTCGTTAAACTGTCATTTGTTGTTTTTCAGTTCATTAAATAAGCAAATGTGTTTCTAATTGTAACGCAATCACAGCGGCTGACACTGACCTGTATAACTGCACTGAACCAACATGTGTTCCCCACGTTCTTCAGCCCTACGGGACAGTTCTCCTGCCGCTTCCTGTCATGAGGGTTGGGTGAATCGCTCCACACTTCTGTATGTGTGCGCTTCAGGCTTGCCTTGTTCTCGGCGATGCTGGCCTCCAGGACTCTGAAGCACAAACACACCAAACTTTACTCCTGTCTGGTTATTCCACATCTAAAACAATTATGAAATAACTCATGTGGGACACTTGTTTTGTACTTAAATCTACAATAATACAAAATCCTCAGCAGGCTAAAAGTGAAACCCCACCTGCTGATGGCCTGCTCTTCATCAGTGATGCCTGTCTCCCTAAAGGCCCTGTTCGACTCCTCTAGACTGAGAGCGATGGCCCGCTGAAGGTCATCTTTATCATCTCCAGTGAGATCTATTACATCTGTAAACAATCAAGTAACATTAAAAGGGAACGAAAATTGATTGCTAGCAAAGATGAGTGTATGTCAAATATATTATATTGAAATGTACAAATATAAAACATTTTAGAAAATAAGATTTAATAATGACTGAATTTAACAAAGTTAAAATTAAAAATACATGCAAATAGCAACAATATTGTTTTTTGTTTATACAGTAAAGCTTGCTCTGAAACGATCTGTAATGTATGTAGGCTATAGGTCTACAATTAAATTTGATTTGACCAATAGATTTCTCCACATATTAAATTGGGATACAATACATAAAGAAATATGCCCCATAGTTAAATTACTTTTTATTTTACACAGCATTTACACCAAATTCACTCAGAAATATTCCAAGCAGACACTGGATATTAAACACTTTTGTAGAGAACATTGAAACTGTTTAATATCACCCAATTATTCGGCTGGTCAAGAGGTTATAACACACAGATTATGGCTTAAGCGCATGTCGAGAGCCCAAATAAAAACATGAGACAGCATGCCAAACTAACATTCCCTCTGTCAGAATTTTCTCAGCAGTAGGACTAGAGATTGTTTCATCATCATTTGAAGCAAGCTGGGAGGAGTGGCAGGCTAGCTTTTTAAAGGTCTGGCTCTCTAAGATGATGTTTTTGTATTTATTAAGAGAGCTGCCAGAACTCCCACTGTTATGAGTTACATGATGTCTCATTTCAGTATCTCTTTCCTTTCAGCAGGGTGTGTGGAATAAATATTTCGACATAGTGCTTATTTACTACTGCAGTATTGAAGTTAATGAATCAATCCTAAAATCCTACTTATTAGGTTCAGGCACAAACTGAAATCTAATGCAGAGAAATCATTTTCGCTGTCAGAAACGGTGCATTTAGAGCCGGTTCTTCGCTCTGTTGTCATTTGCTTACACTGCATCAAAGAGCAGTGTAACCTTCCCCTGGATTCCGGCCAATCATTGTGCTAAGATTTAAACACGTACTTGTGTCAGCCTGGCTGCCCACACTGATGTATCTATCATTGGTGATTTGGGCCGTCTGGTAATAGGTGGATTCATCTTGCTGCGGGACCTTGGCGTTCTTCTCTGTGAGGAAGGCCACCGCCTCTGCTAGGTCACCATTACTGACCTGGACACAAATACAGTTGTTACAACACCTGTCATTACATGCACTATAAAACTACTTGTCTTTGAGCAAATGATATCACATTTGCAATGGACCAAATCTTTTGAAATCGCAAATATCTACCACACGTACCAAAACATCTACCAAATATTTCACATTTTTATTCATTTTTATGAAACCGATGGTTCACCTGCAGTGCTTGCTGTAACAGCTGAACATCTGTAGTTCCAGTAACTTCCCTCAGCTGGTTCAGTAATGTCTGCTGGTGCTGTAAGAAAACAAATAAAAACAATAATAAATCTTTTCTGTGACTGTACATCCCATCTGTACTGCTCCACATCGAAGGATATTTTATATATAATTTATACATACTTTCTTTCTTTATTTACATTCAGTCATCTAATGCTTATTTAAAATTAATCATAAATAACACCTATAAATATGTTAATAGATTAACTAATAAATTAGTGAGAAATCTATTAAAGAATATCAGTTTTCACACTGTACAGTACAATGTTGTGATGCTTAAATGCAATCTTTAGAGCTTTTTTTTATTTATTTATTTAGCAGTTGCAACATAAAAAGCATCAAAGTTTAAAGTTTGTGATCTTTGTGTTATCAATCCCTGGAAATAAATAGGATAGCCATGAACGCAACTCATTTGCAACTCAATGTTTATTCTCAAATTTGCCCACTTCTAAACGTCATATTTTAACTTTTTTGCTCACATTACATGTTTCTTCCGGTCTGAGTGGGTGGGTTTGGCAGACTAAGCTCCCAAATAGAGCAAACATTAAAAATCCAGCTCTGCAAGATCAGGGCCCAACTGGTTGCAGTCACCAACACCACTCAGGAGCAAACAGAACAAGATCTCACACCTCTGGCTGGGAAACACAGAGTACTGGCCCTTTATCTCAGTTCTGGCTGCAATCAGGAACAGAATGAGTCAAACACAGACTGTGCCAGGTCAAAGAGGGAGGAACAGCACTCCTCCCTAGACTGAAATCCAGTATGACTGATCTGTTTCCACTTAACTAACCATTACCCTGGGCTCTACCGAATAGTTTCTTTGAATATTTATTTTATTTGCTTTGGGAAATAAAAGCTCAGTTAGTGACGTCTTGACATACACTAATAGCCAGGATGCTGCACTGACCTTTTAATGCATTATATGCTTAACGTTCAAGACATGACATTGAATGTGGTATGTGCAGAGCGTGCACGTCCCAACCCTCTGAAGGTGGCACACCCCACCCTGAGATGGGCTATGTAACACGCATTTCACAACAGTAACGTGATAAAGCAACACAAGCTGGTAGCCAAATCAGGGCTGCTGAAACTTACTGCCTGTTCACTTTCAGTTCATGCGAAATGCATAGTTTTATATTCCCCACCACCTGCTGTAACTCACTCAGTTTCATGAAGATCACCTCTTCAGTTACTGCATAATACTCTGATAAATTATCTGCCTACTTAACTAAATAGATCATTACGCTATTAAAAGGCAAAACAACCCCTCAGCGAGCACTTAAGATGCATTATGTAAAACTACCATTATATAAAAAACACGTCTTTACATAGAGATTTGACAAAAACTCAAAAAGCTTATTATTACGAACATAGCACACATTAGAAACATCCTATTTGATATTTAAATGTAACTTTAGGGATTTAATTTAAAAGCAGGCCAGCCCTGATGTTTAATAACAAATAAAATAACGCTACAAATCATACCGTTTATGAACTGCTAAAAGTCGAGGGGGGAAATATAATTATCAATACAAACAGATGAAACAGACGTCAAAATAAGCGCAAACCAACAAGGCGCGGTGTAAACAACAACGCTAATAAATGTCTCATGTCAACAAGAAACCCCCAATGTTTACAAACAAAAGGGCAAAGTATGAATGTATTTTATGAAGCAGATGTGTGGGTGTCAGGACATAAACAACCCCGCTTACCAAACACAAGCTCCCAACACTTCTGAATACTCAAACAAAGACTTTGCGGGGTATTTAGTGAGATTTAAGAGAGTTTTGATGGGGAAGTTTAGCAGCTTTAGCCCTGTTAGCACAAACGCAACTGATTACCGTTTAGTTTAACGGGCTTGTGCTGTTTTACGTATAGATGTTTTTTGTTTTAAACTGTTCGAGTGATTTAAAACTCATACGCGTGTAAGCACAAACAGCCCCGCGAATAAAAGCAAACACAGAAACGTGAGGCGCGGCTAGCGTGAAGCTAACGCTAGGCCTCAGCAATCAAACTGAACCACTGGAACTTCCAACGCGCGCGATAGCCTCCCTGTGACACCAAACGAACCGAGCAGAGACGAACCGAACTGGACCGGACCGAACCGGGTGCGTGTTAGGATAGTGCGCGTTACCTTCTGAGAGTGCTGCTGCAGGACATTCTGCTCCACGGTCATGGCCGGTTCCGTTCCAGACGAAGTGGACTCAGGTTCGAGGGTTAAAAACGGAGCATACAGGAATTAGAGGACTTTGATGTGGGTGAGATTACAAAAGAAAACCCCTGTACTCATCCGCGCTGCAACGGCGCCATGACGAAGTCGAGCAGTACAAACACATCTGACATCTCTGTCATCCATTAGCTGGGTCTGAATCACACGCGCCCGCGCCTACGTCACGCGATGGAGTAAACACACCCATACACGCACACACCGAAACAAACACTACTCGCATAAAACAATAAAAATAACTCTAATCACTAAAGGCGTGACTTAAAAAAAGACGAAAAAAAATAAATAAAATAATATAAAATATAATAATAATTCACAAAACTGTAAGAGCTATTATAGCTACCAAAACAAACGGATAAAAAGTTGGCCAGCAAATAAGGCTGTAATTATTACATTTTAGTGAACAGTAAATGCTTTTCAGTTTTCCCAAGGTAGACACTGACGCATGAAACAGGCCGAAGTCAGCTGACTGAGTTCTGTAATCATGAAACAAAAGTGAAAGCTCTCACACAGGAGAAACAATGCGTTTCTGTTTCCGTTCTGTCGAATGAAACATCTAAAACTGATGCACATTGGTCCTTTAAATTAATATTAAACGTGTTAATGATACTACCGTGTAATCAGTTCATTTTTAAAACACTGTAAAAGTGTAATGCGC
>JAUYWG010000044.1:13717044-13750629 GCA_034779775.1 Enteromius afrohamiltoni
TTGCTGCTGTTTTCCCCACCTGTAAGTCGCTTTGGATAAAAGCGTCTGCTAAATGAATAAATGTAAATGTAAATGTATACTAATATTTTTAATAAACATAATATATAATAAATCATACTTCCTTTATTTATTAGTTTGTTAAAGTTGATTTAGTTTAATTAATTTTATTATAATATACAATAACCACTTTCCTCTTAATATTTAAAGAGCACATTTAAGTAAATTGAAAAATCTTCCATGAAAAGATAAAACTGATAACTAAAACTTGATTGATCTTTCATATTTAAGGTTTTCTCAAATCATGAACAAAACCCTACATTATCAAAGGTCACAAGACATCTGTTCCAACACTGAACTTGAAGTTTTAGTCCATTTATCATGCCATTAAACCACCAAACGTTAACTCCAACATGAGTTAAGTGTGAATCAATTTTAAGCTCTTTGATGCTCTGTGGCACGAGGTCAACACACCACCAGTTGCCCGCGATCAACAACAGGGCTCAGTGAGCTCTCTTAATGAAAGGAGAAGTTCTTCTGCCAGCTGTCACATTTCTGGTGGGCTTTGAAGAGGGGGCTGCTGGGAAATGGGAGAGAGGGAGGAAGGGGGTCACAGCTGCAGGGCAACTGCAGATCAACCACAGTGAGTGAGCTGAAGATGTCAGAGAAAGACAAAGGTCACAACCCCTGAGGCTCTGGCACAGACTTCAAGAAGCTCACCTTCACCAGCATCCAGCACGAGGGGACGGGTGAAACAATGGAAACAAAGAATGTCTCCAGCATACTGCACTGATTAAAGAAAGAGGCCAGACTGAGACACGTGTTAGAGTGATTTTACCACCGTTAATGTGCTCATACAGAAAAATCCCTTCAGATGGGGAAAAAACTGCTATAACGCACAGCCTCTAGTGACTATATCAACCTGATTTCATTTACACAGTGTACTTTGTTTCAAGCAGCTTCTTGTTTAACAACAACAACAAAAAAACATTGTGCTGCATTCCGAATTAAATTGACAATGGTTTTTATTTTACAATTCAGATACTGGTAACAAACAGGATTTGAAGTAAGTAGAATTAAAATCAATTAGATTTAACTAACTATAAAAGCTTGCTGAGACAATCCTAGAATGTGTTGGGAAGGGGAGCCATTAGGATAGATAGATAGATACTGAACAAAAAATTATAGATAGATTAGATAGATAGATAGATAGATAGATAGATAGATAGATAGATAGATAGATAGATTCATTCACCTGTGAATGAGTGTTTCCTTCACCAGCAGATGTGGACTGCGATGGATTCAGGTTAAACATTGACCCAGAAGGCCGTGCTGTGTCGCAGGAAATACACAAAGCGGCTCCATCTCAACCTGCTGAACCTTGCTGACCTCAGTACTTTATCTTGCTGGAAGACCAAACCATTTCCTTTGTGTAGCGGCCTGTAGTTAAATTATAAGTAGATTTCTACCCCCATCTCCCCCTTCCCCCATCCACTGGCAAGGTCCAGGATATCAGAGGATGTGAGACAGACAAACGGCCGCTTGTGTGCTTTAAACGCTGACCTCGGTTCAGACGTGTGACTTCTGCGTTTGCCCTCGCCTCTGTTTTGAAGCCAAAAGGAAACCGGGGGTTACTGGCAGTTCAACCATGATAAGCATCTCTGGATGGAGAAGTTCACATGGAGGAAAGGTTATGTGAAGTTGAAGAAAAGAAACCTCGTTAGAGGATTAGGGAAGGGGAAAGAAGGCAGAAAAAAAGCCTCTCCTTCAAAAAGAGCCTGGAAGTGGAAACATGCAGTGAAATGTAAAATCACTTTACAGCGACCCCTAAATAAGTTTGACATTTTCATCACATCAAAAAATGTTAACAAAATAATAAAACTTCACTTGCACGTATTATACAATTCTATTGTTCCGTTTTGTTTAATTTAAACTTTACTTTAAAATAAATGATTTTTGCATGTATAGGACAAAGGGCAAATGTTATAATCCAGATGCATGCAATGCAACAATTTTGGCTTGAAATGTTTATTCTTACGTTTGTTTTAAGTGGCCCGAAAGGAAGTGCAAAAATGAGATCAATGCATTTTTCTCACAATGGTTGGACAAGTCACTTTACAAAATAGAAGCCAACTACCTGTTTTCCCATAATTATGAAACAATGTTTTCCAAATCCTCCTTACCATCTCTTTCCTGCTATTGTTGAGAACTGGCAGTCAAGCAAATACCAGTATGTAAAGTATTTTTATACATTGCGCTCACTTACACAGATGATTGTCAAGATGAATGCTGGTGGTTCAAATGTTAAGTGTTGGTTAACCTGATTCACACACTTCAGTTGCCTGGAGATGCTCTGTGTACATCTGAGCAGCTAAAAAAAACTCTTAAAAAAAAGACTGGCTCACTCATGTTCAACTGTAAAAAACGACAACTGTCCAAGGTTAAAATTTTACCTGTGGCCTCAGTGTGAGATTAATTATTAAAAACCGCTGTAACTTTGCATATGTAAATACAGGCAAAAGATGACAAACCTTCATTCGGTTTTGTGCATTTCAATATTTTATTACGCTATCAGTGCAAATAAACACCAAAGACAGAACAAAAGAAAAGCAAAAGGCTCCAGTCATCACAGGAGTATATTAAAACATTTTTTAGTTATTCACAATGCAGAGCCACAACATTGCAAAGTGTCTCTAAATTAAACAAAGCAATGTTGTTTTTAGTTGTTGTTTTTTTGTGTGTTGTTGTTGTTTTTTTAACCAAGAACAAACAAAACCATTCAGGAAAAAAATATGCACATATTTCTGCAGGTTTAAACAGTCAAGGACTGCATTTGCAGACAATTATGGTTTAAGTACCCATCTCTCCATGATAAAAACATCTATTTTAAGACTTGACATTTCCCCATAACACAGGGACTCCCCATGCGTGTGCATGCTACAGGCAGCAAAGAGCCTCGGACAGAGAAGTAGATGTGAACAAAGATTATCGTTAGCACAACATAGACATGCAGAAAAGTGTCGTCCTCCAGTACCCATATTTACATTATTACAGTTTTCTTATGTACAGTGCAAGACGTTAAAAACAATTTTTTTGTGTGTGTCTTGAACAATACAAAATAGTCATCTTGAAAGCAATATTTACATAAATGTATCTACTCATTGTCAAAACATATCAATCGTACAGAGAACATGGAATAATATAATAATTTGTTTTGTTGGATAATGTTTAAGACTCGAGTGATGGGCCTTTACCTGGAAAAAAAACAACAACCAGATATATATATATATCAGACTGCATTCCAATCCCTTCTTACAGTAGAGCGTCTGATTCAAATTGTATCCATAAATATCATAATCACCCCTCATGGCTTTGGTGGACAAACTGTATCTTCTCTTTCAATATTAAATTCTCAAAGTCAACACCGTAAATGTGTGAATGCTACATACAGGGTATTTAGATAAGATACAAAACAACAACTTATAAGAAATTGTAAAAAGATACATTTCATTGGCTAAAAATATGACACGTTTTTTTTTTTATTTTTATTTTTTATGTCATGCCATTATCTCCATATAACAGCTATAGTTTCATTCCTGATGAAAAAGTAACGCACTGTAAATCTTACTACGCTATGATTATAGAACATTCCAGTAAATGTTGTTGCCTTGCAATCACATGTGAAAACCCTCTTGACCTCAGCTAGCTTTACAAGAAAGATACCTGATAGACTACATTGACGGTTCTTTAAATTCTTCCGTAAGAAAATAAACTTTATAACTGGACATTTCAATGCCACAAATCCAATATTGTGCTTAAACTGTACAATTTTCTTTTGCCTCAGTAAAATGAAAAGGGTCCTGATTTGGCTGTAGATAAATATAGTGTGAAATTAGCAGTAACATTTCTGGATTCATCAATAATATACATAATAGGATGTTCTTCATAAATGTTTCAGTTGTGGAAAAAAGAAAAGCCTTTCATGGTGGACATTTTACATTGTGCTGGACAAAGTAGTTAGCTTAGCATACATATAAAAAAACCAAAATCCAATATGTGTATACAAAATAATGATATAATTCAGAATTACCTTATGAAATCAATAAAAATATCAAATTAACCAAACGGACAAAATAAATCATTGAAAGCAATGGCAAAAAGCCATAGTTTTAAACTGAATTACCATGTCCCATGGTTACCATTTACTCAGTTTCTGTTTTTAAATGGTAAAAAAAAACAGGTAATATAGACAATGACCATACACACAGTTCTACAGCTTCCCTCAGGCTTTGATAGTTCATATCAACCATTTTTCCATAGAGCCGTTTAGGCTCATTTGTCTCTAGCTGTGAGTTTGTCTGTTGACCGGAGAGTTTATTCTGTGCTCATAGTCAATACACGACTCCACTTTTGCACCCATAATGCAGTGGGCCGGCTGCACCTGATCCCGGATTTCAGGTCTGAGCTGACCGTTCCCCCGCTGAAGCATGTAGTACAGAATAGGATTAGACCTGGTTAAAGGGGGTGAGTCTGGACTGGATCTCTCCTCCCTGCTAAAAGTTTCTACAGGTGTCCCTTCACGTTCTTTTTTGACAGGTTTAGGACTGGCTTTGGGAGAGCCCTTAGCCCAAACTACCGATCCTCCAGTGGTATCGACAGGTGCAGGTGCTGTTTTGGGATTAGTATTGAAAGAATAGGGGTACCATGGTAGGTTCGACAGCTCCTGAGGGAAATAAGACTGAGTTAAGTTCCCATTGGCTCCACAGTTTGCCTGAGGGATGAAGGGACTTGGGGTCCCTCTGGATTGGGATAGCTCTTTCAGACAGTTTTCTGACAAGAGGAGTTGCTTAAGAACATTAAAGCCTTGGCTTTCTCTGGAGAGAGGCGTTTTGCTCCTAGGACTCCCTACTAACTCTTCTTCTTTTAGTTTTGCCAGCCCTCTACCATTAAATTCAGGTGTTCCGGACACCAGATTGTCACTAGTGGCATCTCGAGACGGCTGACAGAGTTCATTACTGAGGTGCTCTGCTAGTTCAATGCACAGTTTTCTTTTCTTAGGAATGGGGCTCTGAAAATCCATTGGCTCCACTTTTACAGAGTTCCCGAGGAGCCTGGTATGTGGGTTTGAATGGTAGGTAGCATTCTGCTGTTTTAAAAGTTGACTGAGAAGTCCAAATTTAGCAGCTGTTTCTGTAGGACATAGTTCAGATTTTATTGTGTCCTGTGCTTCAGCAATAGGTGAGTGTTGTGATGATCGTTTCTGATTGTACACCCCTTCATCAGAGCCATCTGAAGAAAGATTCTCCTCTATTGGCTCAGTTTTGATCTGACGGTGCGGAGAAGGTCCGTTCGAGGTGTCACGGTTGACAGAGCTCCACTGAGGTTTCTCCAGCCCCCTTGAGGTTACTTCCAAGACTCTGTGCCCACTGGTTCTTTCCTTCTGGGAAGCTGTTCCCAGCAGAAGCTGCAGAACTGTGCGCTTCTCGAGAAGGTTTTCTATCTGTGTTGATGGGGAGGGTAATTGTTCACACTGGTGAGCTGGTAGAGCAGGAGGAGAACCTCCATCTAGCATGGAGGCTCTGTTCCGCTTATGTGGAACAACAAGTTGATCCAAAAGCGCCTGAGGTTTGTCAAGCTCAAGTTCTGGGCTTTGCCTTCTGCTTGTTGGCTTGTGAGGAGGAGAGGGTGACAAGTCGTTTTTACCACTCTGGGCCAGATTTTGTAGTAGCTTGCTGGCACTGAAAGGAGGCTCCAGCATCTTTTCACTTGAGTGAGCTTTGGACTTACAGAGATCTAAAGGACTGGACTGTGCATGGGGTGAGGGAAAGGAGTACGAAGGGGAGATCGAGTTGAAGGTAGCGGTTTGCTGCTCCAGAGGACTCCGTGTTCTGCTGTCCTCAGGTGGGTTAATCCGTTTAAGTGGGCCTGCAGTCAAGCTGCTCATTATTGCGTCAGGCTGCAAACTAGGATTATCTGTACTTTTGTTTACCTTCTCATTATTTCTACGGTCCAGCAGTAACTGCATTAGAGTGACCTTATCATGGGATTTCACATCTAGGCTGGTCTCCAGATCTGTGGGCTCACGAACCTTTGGCACAGAAAGTTCCGGCTTCCACTTGTTTATAAGAGACTCTGTGAGCTTATCCATGGAGGGGGTTAAGGAAGAGCAAGCCTCAGACTTTTGGCTAGGCGCTCTGCTTTTCATGGAGAGGTCAATGGGGGAACAGCTGGAGAAGCTCTCAGAATCACTGCTGTCTTTGGTCAGGCTGTTATCCTGGCTGGAGTACTCGCTGTCTGATTGCAGGGAGGAGGCCCGGCCCGGGAGGATGCCATAGTCATCCTCCAGGTGTCCATTCCAGGTGAGCTGCTGCTGGGAGTTGTGATTGTTCAGAAGTAGAAGTAACAGGCTGCTGCAGTTTTGTGGCGGTCGACCATGTCTGTCGAAGGGCCGTCTCTCTTTGGGGGGTTTCATGGAGGGCGAGGAAAGGGAAGGGCTTTTTTTGCTGGTGTTTACCACTGATGGGGGGAGTGTTCCGTTTTGAACATTTAAAGAGCTTAGCATGTCTGGGGCAGTAGTTGGCTGCCCCATGCTGGGAGGCCTATTATCCTGTGTTTGGTGAGTAGCCATGGCTGCTAGCCTCTCGCTGGCTGATCTACTGGTTAATTGTGCTTTTATGGCCTGCTCTCTGGAGTACTGCTGTAGATGAGCCTCACTGGACAGCAACAATGCCAGCTGACTGCAGGCGACACTGGGCTTGGGTGAAGGGGCCGGACTGGACCTAGTCCGTACCATGTTGGCAACAGCCTTGAGTCGCTCAGTGCAGGACATGGATTCAGAGCTAGTGGGCTGGGCAGAACTTTGAGAAGAATGAGGAGAATCTGAGTTTCGTTTCTGGGTACTCTTCCGACAGTAAGGCACAGTGTTATGGTTCTGCTTGCTTTTCCTCATGAGGCTTTTTAGGCGGCCTGATGCTGTGCCGTAACTCTGGTAGGTTTCCTTATCAGCAGGAGCACTTTCACTGCTGTCCCTGTCGAGCGGTTTGTGGCTTTGAGAAATGTGCTGTGACAAGGCGACACTCTGCAGCCGAGAGCTGAAGGACTGCAGCAGAGAAGCCAGCAAGGTGCTCTCCCCCTGCTCAGAGCCATCCAGGCCTCCTTTGTAGTGCTCCTTTCTCTGTCCGTTTAATTCTGCTGCAGTGCCTGTTTGTTTCTGGCTGTTATCTTCACTCCATGCTCCTGAGCGAAGCAGCCTGGCTTTTTTAAGGTGCTGTGAGGCCGCACTAGGTGGGCTACCCTTGTCTTGCGAGGGGGAGCCATGGTTAGGTAGCTGAAACACCCTAGTCACCCTGTTAGCATTGTCTTCATTGTTTTGGACAGGTTCTGACCTCTGTGTAGCAGTGGCAGCAGGTCCAGTGTTGACCGGATGCATTAGCAAACCTTCCAGATATGTTAAAGCAGCAGAATCCTGGTGAGTTTCAGGGCCAGACTCCACCCCATGAGTCATGTTCAACAGTAGGATGCCCTGATGTGATGTTTTATAACTAATGAAAATGTCTTAGTAAAATCTCTGCCATAAATGATGAGGGTACAGAACTCCAACCTTGCTTTGGATTTTGTTCCTTTTCAGTCAAAGAGTTTTACATACAGGAACAGCGGGCATTTGTAATGTCAAGCACGAAAACCCAGCTGACATTGTTGTGCATTCTATGAGTAAATCCACACGCCTTTAAAATATGTTTTAAGCACAACCAGATGAATGAGGAGGTTTCTCTGTCCTGATGAACCATAAGATCTATATTTGGGAGATCCTTAGGGACGAAACAAAGGCTCAGCGTTTCCTCTGTGCTCTTCTGATCTCAGACGTGGCCACACGGGAACCTACAGCACAAGAAAAGAAAACGCTACATGAGTGACAGGCATCAACATCCCAGCATCATCAAAATAACCACTGTAACTTTCTTTGAGGTCTCTGTCAAAACCAATTATCACAGAAGAACTAATTAAATTCAAGCAAAAAAAGAAAACTTCAGAGTAAACATAAAACTTGTGTTTGACTAACTCTTTATAGCAACTGTCAATCAATTTGCTCTGCCTCCCAACCTTTTTTATCAGATCCTTTTCAAGACCTCACAATGATTGTTCTCATATGTATAGAAGGCCTTTTTATGCCCATTACTTGATGAGCATTTCAAGGAGTTATCATTTTACAGATTAAGGCGAGTAAATCAACATCTTAGGCTTTTTTTTTTTTTTTTATTTACAGACAATGTTTTCTCAAAGGATAGATAGACATTTGCTTAAATTTTGTAAGTAAGATGGACAACTTGACTGCTGTACTTAAAAAATTCCACTTACATCACAAAAGTCACTCACAAACTTCACTTGAAACATTTAAAACTGCTCTCTTTCACATGTGTGCAAGCTATTATGACAGAAAAACACTAAAATCTATTGTCTAATCTAATTTTTCTTAGATATGACAGTCTCCCTGGCATAACAGGATTAAGGAAGTGAATACCCATTCAAAAACAGCTGTCAGCAGCCCTTCATGCTCAGGCCAGTAGTGGCTCAGTGGGGCTGGCAGGTGTAGAGAAGCACACATGGCACACCTGTCAGACCGCTCCTCCACAGAGCCACGGCATCAGATAACATGACAGCACCGCTGGCTGCTGGCTCGACGGGTCTGAACCCTGTCAGAAATGCTTCCACAAACACTCCTGACTTCCCACTGTCAGGGCCACAACCACAAAGGTTAATTAATACAGGATTCCAGCTCCCTTAAAGCAGTGCTCAGCTGCCAGAGAACATCTTACCCTCCATGTCCTTCCCCTTAAGCAACGGGGCAACATGTTACAGCGGTTTGCCGAGGAGTTAATCTCGACCTTGAGCTGGGGATGCTGTTACAGCAATTCAACAGCGTGCTTACGCCTGGAATATCCTGAATGTGCCGTAGTAATTTAAGATCCTCAAGATGACGTGACAGGAAAGTCCTCCGAGAATCAGCACAAGGTCACACGCATTTAAATTTGATGCAAACTGCATTAAGTTGCAAAGGTCGGGTGCAACAGGTTACAACTGCAAGGACGGCAAATAGGAAAACTAATTCATTAACCAATTCAGTCTCAGTTACAGGATCAGCATGGGCCACTGGCCTAAATTTAACAACAAAGAGGGCAACCTGCTAGAATGGGGCCATCTGATGTCTCACGCTAATCTTAATGTGGCAGATTAAGATTAATTTCCCGACAAAGGAGGTGCTGCCACCCTACAAATAAAAGTTCAAACTTAGGTCAGGTGGAGAAAGAAGATAAACAGACAGGCTGAAAAACTGGAGCATAAGAACAATGAAGTAAACACATCATTCAAGACGAATCAATAGTGGGGTACAATCGGATCATGCCAGATTAGATCTCGTCCATGAAAACAAAAGAAAAACCGTAAAGGGATAGCTCAGGCAAAAATGAAAACGACATGAGAATGATTTCAACAAGTAAGACTTGTATTTCCTAAGATCTTATTCGGAGAGGAAGCAGACATGCTAAGGACAAGAAATACAGGTCTAATGGTGCAATTTCACACCATTCCCTCCATTCACCTTTCCGACACATGACCCTTTTGCACAAGAAATACAAAATATGTTTCCTCTCTCCTTTCTCCCTCCATCTCAAGCCCTCCAGCGGTCTGAAAGTGATTATCCATTATCTCTGACAATGTCAAACATTCACACCCAACAGCATTTTAAGTGATTTCACTAGCCAGTGGTGAAAGGAACAGCAGCAGACAGGAAGCTTTATCATGGCAGGGCGTCTTTCTTTGCTCTCCCAGACACCAAGAGCAGGAAGGTCAAACCATCATCAGTGGCTGAGAGGCAATTTCCCTTGAGGAGCTGGACAAAAAAAAAGATTTTAACTGCGAACGCCGGACTTCTTGATGCAAATGTCAGAGATTTGATATCCAAAGCCAATCTGGCGATCCTTGCATGTGGGGTAGGAAATTAACTGGAATTCAACCCGTCCCACGAAGTACCCCAACAAAAAAAAGGTTAATGAATGATTCCCATTATAAAGGAACCATAATCCATTTGCACCATTTAAAATGCATGATTAAAAATAGGGTGAGCCACAGGAAATGTGCGAGTCAAGGTCAAGTACATCTGAGTCTCGGTGCACGCAACAGCTGGAGTCCATGCAAAGCGCTCCATGTTAATAAAAAGTGACAACCCAGTCCTTGCTGCGCATATCACTAATATCTGACACCAGACTGGCAGACGCTTCCCCAGCGTTAAAGGTAAGCCAAGGTTAAAGAAATTTTAAAGGAAAGCGAGCCGTGTGAATCGCTTTCCATCATGTTATAGTAGGCAGCTGGTGTTCACTCAGATACGCCGGACAAAGTTTGTAAATCCAATATGGCTCAGGAAAATTAAATAAGAGGAGAGACGTGCTACCTCAACAAACACGACTGTAATGTCTACATCAGTGAACTTTTGCTCTTTTGAAGTAAAATGTGCAAATAAGCAGCCCCATGGAACTCTGCAAACAGAGTTTGCTATAAAACCAAATCAATTGGAACAATCAAACTGGCTAAGAAACAAAACAATACTGCCCTTTGACAGCCAACTTAGACATTAAAAAATGTGCTCTTTCCTTAGAATTTTTAAATCAAAAAAAAAAAGGGGGAAATAAAGAAATTAAAAACACAAACAAAAACAAAAAAAAGTTTGTGACATTTAAAAGAAAAAAAGAGGCTGTAAATAAAAATAAAGAAATAAAATGGTACAATAATTAAATAATAAAATTAAAATAAAATAATTAAATTCTATTCTAAATATAACACTAAATTACCTGTGCCATTCATTTCATAAAATATAATTGCATAAGGTTACTATTTCCTACAGCTCATTATCTTCAGCGTTTCCTATTTACAAACTTCAGCGTACAGCTAGAAATTCCTCTCAAAACAGAGATTCTATTCATTTTCTTAATCGATTAAGTGCACTTAACCAATGAAAAGACAAAGCACCTGGGTTCCTCCTCTTGGCACGTCATTCCAGCTGGCAAAAAGTTGGCAGAACTTGCCAACAAAATGCCACCCGAGTACAATTACAGCATCTCATTCACTCTCCACTCTTATCACTGGGGCTGTAGAGCGCACACACACTCCTGCTACTCACAGAAAACACTAACTCCACTTGCCAACTCCTCCATATCTACTCACCCGCTGTCTCCTTAAATCACAACACAGGCAGTTCCAAATCGATCTTACCCTGCTCCTACTACTACTACTACACCACCACAGATCCTGCTACACCTCTAAGCTTTCAATTGAATTGGCCGTTCCCACAAGAAGATAAATTGGTATTTGAATTGCAAATGATGGGAAGTGGAATTTACAGAATTGCAATTCAAAGATATATAACAGCTCATGTCATGAAATGAAGGAGATTAAGTGTTCTTCCATTTTGATTTAGTTTTTTTAAATGATTTTTGTTTTAATTCTACTATTCAAATTCAATCTTTAGTTCTAGTTCAAATTCAGATTTTAGTCGGAATACCGTTCTGAATGACATGCAACTGTGGTGAGGTTCATTCTTCAGCACTTCACAAGTGTTTAGCACAGATATGAATTCCCATGCCACTGCAGTCTTACTCCAAAAGGTCACCTAGACGGATGATTCAATTTAAAGCACACACAAATGCACAAACTATCCATTCCGCTCCAAGAAAACACCTTTAACAACTGCTAGAAATCTCCACTTCAAGAAAGCCCTCAGGACTACAGCAGCAATCTTCACACTTGCTGGAACTACGTAAGACAACAATGTGCCGACTATAAGCTGTGTTTAA
Source organism: Enteromius afrohamiltoni (assembly GCA_034779775.1). NCBI lineage: Eukaryota > Metazoa > Chordata > Actinopteri > Cypriniformes > Cyprinidae > Enteromius > Enteromius afrohamiltoni. Next base: position 13,728,885 of record JAUYWG010000044.1, read on the forward strand.
TGACGGTTAATGAGAGCGGCCTGCCGTTACGAAGGCGACGGGAGCTCAGACAGAACGGGCGTCTTCACTGCAGATCTCAGGAGGCTCAGACAGGTGAAGTGTGGTAATCAATTTGCTCTACCGGCAGGACTCCTCAGCAGAATACTAATGAATCCCTCTCACACACACACACAAATAATCTGCTCTCACACATTCACTCAAACACACATTTCAACTCTTTCCATGGCTGGAGGGAATGAGAAAACAGCTGGGCTGATCACTGCTGCCCTCAAGGCTGTGTGGGTACAGATTACATGGTCGTTCCACTCGACACTTTCAAAACAGCTACGGGGGAAACGAGGTGAAAGTCAAACCTGGAGTACAACCCCAGCTGCACAGCTCCATTTGAACACAAACACATGCTCAGAGACGCATTTACAGCCAGGAATATACAAAACAGAAACCAAACACGCACCTGCAGCCGCCACACACAGGTACAGATGTGCCTGAGGTAAGAAACACAAAAGCAGTCACCCATATAAACACTCAAGGGGGGGAAAACTATTTATCATAATTTAGGGATGGAGATCAATTTTTAAACCACACCTTGCTTACTCACTTTCTATCTGCACAAATTTTTTTTAATAAATGTTAAAACTGATTTGTCAGCAAGACAAATTCAAATCAAGCTCAAAGCATTTACCTAATCCATTCCCATCATCCTTTCCTGTCCCCTTTTCACAATAAAAAAAAAAAAAATGCTGATGTAAATATAGGCCCTTTGGAATACAATTATGTAATCCTGACTAGGGGTGGGTGATATGGAAAAAATATCATATCACATTTTTTTCTGGAAAAAAAAAAATCACGATTCACGTTTTTTATCTCGATTCTTTTTCAAGTTGTTTTTTTAAGACTATTTAGCAAATTACAGAGGCAGGGGTGGGAGATATGGCAAAAATATCATATTACATTTTTTCAATAATTTTTATGAACGATTTTACTATTTTGCAAGTTGTCTGAGCAGCACAGACAAACTAATTTGCCTTTTTTATAAAAACTGTGCCATCACAATAATTAATTACAGTTTCAAGTTTATTTGAACTGAAAATAGTGAGCTTCTTTCAAAAACATTTCAAAAATATATTTATATGTTGGTATTTATTTATCTATTTCGATTTAACAGACAATAAAAAATCATCAGGGCACAACAGGATCAGGGTGGGATCAGAAAAATGATCTGAGATTGAAAAATGACACGAGGTTCACATGTGCCTCAACTGCTAGGCCACATCTCTTTTGATATGACAATAAAAACAATGAACGAAAATGACTGGCAGAAGTAGAAACAAGATGTGAAATGTTGACTTGATGTGTTGAGTGGAATTCAAAAATCACATCGCCACATAAGCCGTAGGGCTCAGTGTGAGAGAGTATGTAACTAACAGCTATCCACTGTGCTCATAGTCCCCTCCGCTCTGTGGTCAACAGGGCAGCGGGACAGTAAACCCAACAGCACATTTTACATCAGCAGGAATAATTCACTTTTTACACATCCAGTATCATTAATAGCCTCTAACAAGAGGACACAACCTCACCTTGGCAGTTTCACACACAGCTGGAGAGTAGAAAGAGAAGCAGCACAGGAAGCCGAACTGATGTGTGAAGACAGCCAGGAGCTAAAAAACTAGAGTGAAAACCTCAAAACGAATGAAGAGGGGAAAAAAGGCTGCCGCAGTGCTGCTGATGTCTGTGCCCTTGACACACTGACACTGTCATGTGACACTCTGTCATCCGCCACCTGGCAGAACCCCACCCTCTCACTTCCTCCTCCTGGTAACCCAACAGCATTGAACTACATCACACTACCCCCTACACCAGTGGAAGGTAGAGAGGGTCACCATGTCCTCATCTGTAATCCTCTGCCATTCTTCAGCAGCCCGGCTGGAGGAGGCGGCACCTGCCACAAGGGGAGAATGCCCAATTAGGCAGCTGTCACGCAAGGCAGAGGCTCCAAACTCATCCCTGTCGAACTGGAGAGCAGCTGTGGGTGCCAATTACAGCGAAACATTAACCGCTTCAGTTCCAGGAAAGAGCAAGAGCCTGGGCAACACATGATGTTTGACAATTCCAGGTTTCTAGCCTGCAGGCAATGGAACCTGATTACCAGCATGCCATGTTCATCCCGCACCAGACACCAACACACCAAGATCTACTCCAAAAATACCCAACATGGTGAACTAAACTGATGTAAAAACACATCAATACAAAGCAGCGATACTCTAAAAGAGTATTTAGAATAATTAAAATGAAAAACAAGCAAAAATTGTATATAAAATTCAAAACTTATAGATTTATCATGTCCTGATTATTTACAGAAAATTCAAGCAGTACTTCAATATTATTATTTTTTTTATTTATCAATATATCAGTTAATATAAATATCAACATTTACTTATTTGCTCATTCATATAATTTCTTAGTTAAAGGTGTATCATCTAAATGAGTTGAAAATACAAAAGTACAGTCTATTCTGCATAAAACCGAAACAATTCTCAAGGAAGAAATTGTGTTAAATAATGCATTCTTTTAATTAATAGAAATAAAATAATAAAATATGTATATATTTGTGCTATCGAACAATTAATCACTTCCAAAATCAAAGTTGGTGTTTACAATAATATGTGTGTACTGTGTGTATTTATTATGTATATATAAATACACAAATATGCATGTATTTATTTAATAAAAATCTTAAATATGTTTCTATATTAAATATATTTATACATATTACAAAAATTATATGAATATAAATATAAACATCTAAAAACATCTAAAAAAAAATAGTGAATGTGTATTTATATGTACATAAATATGCACACACGTAAACAAAAAAACTTTATATGGTATATGATTAATTTTGTGACTAGAGTTTGTGCATATATACACACACACACACACACATTAAAGATTGTTACATTAAAGATTTAAAAATAGTTTTATGTGTATATATTTATTTATTTATATTTTGGTAAATTTTGTAAAATCTAATTTGAAAGATTTCCAATCAGTATCTATAAAATACTTTTTTTCATATTCATTTAATTTCCGCAATTAATTAAGAAGCAGAAACAGTGACAAGAAATGTGCAATGGAAGCACAGATTCACTTCCACACACATGCTGGGGTTTCAATCGTGATCCAATTATGATACTGTTAAGCACTGTGATGTATTGAATCATGACTTTTGTATCATAATACATAAATCATGAGGTAGTTTGTGGTACCTAAAACTACTGTGAAAGACTGGAGGGCCAAATCATCTTTTCACTTCCTCTCTAACCTTTTTCTGGCAAAAGAGCGACAGTAATGTAACATTTCCATGTTTAAATCAGATCTTCACAGGCCTGGGGCCTCCATAATCTCCCTACTGTTAATTAAATGACGAGGGAGCGTAGGCGAGCCGAGAGGAGAGAGGGACAAAGCTGCTGGGTCTCCTGCCACAGCAAGACTCGTTAATATTAAAGATTTATGCTCTTCCCCCGCCATCGTTACAGACCTTCCTGTGCTATGCGTGTCTGTTTCGATATGTGTGTTTTTAGGACAAAGCATTGCAATGCAAACTAGCTTCGGTCTCAGTGGTGTGTCAGGGAGCGTGGAAATTGCTGACAAATTTTTTGCGATTGTATAATTTATTATCTCAGAACACTTTTGTTTTGAGTAAGACGGAAACTAATCTGCAACTGCGAAATGAAATGAGCTGGATGCCAGCTGGTGGAAGATTTACGACAGAGCGAATCCGGAATCGTGACAGAGGTTATTGATCATTTAGTCTCCATGGTTTCTTCATTTAATCGAAAAGTCGCAAAACTGTGATAACGGACGTCTGAGGGACAGATTAGATTAGCACAGGTACCACACGCATACGACTGCTGCTTTTTCATAGGCTCTTTTTTGACGCCAACATCAGGTCAGTTGGGTTCATTCTAAAATTAAGAGGTTAGCTGTACTGTACGGTTAAGAAAAACTGTACTCTGACTTACTGAAAACATGACTTTCTGTCTTCAGTTGAACACCATTTGGGAAATTTCAAATTATATTCTGATACTAAAATGATATACTGATACTAAAACCAGGGAAACTTTAAATAGGACAAAATAGCATCCTACAAGACACACAACTGGTTTACTGAGAATCACATCAAGTAGGCTGTTAACCTCTATGACTGCAATATTGAGCCAATTAATTGAACTTGAGGATCCTAACTGTCCATCAGTGATTCATTCATAGCAGTTCTGGAAATTGAACCAAATGATTTATTGAAAAGATAAAGATCAAAGAATGACTCACTTATAAATCATCTTATAAAAATGCCAAGTAAGGACAGAGGAAGTCTGTTTTTTTGTTTTTGTTTTTTTATTTTGTCTGTTTTTCACACAAAGTAATTGTTTTCTTTTAGAACACTGAAATACAGTTCAGAAGCTAAATGAATCACACTGTTATTTATTATTTTATTGATCTTTTTTCCTTCTTTTTTCCAGGTTGCATATGCATGTTTTTTTTTTTATTCCTTTATCTATTATTTATTTAAGTATGGTATAAAATATATAAATATATACATGTAAATACTTAAATATAATAAAATATATGCTGTATGTGTGCGCATTTATAAATACATAAATATACAGAATCGACACACATACATTATGTAAACAAAAACATTTATTTTGGATGGGATTAACCTTGACAGCACTAATATATACATATATATTAGATAGATAGATAGATAGATGGACACTCTTTATTTTTACTAAATAATTATTATAATATTTTTATAAAAATAAACAAATATAGAAAAAGGAAACAAAATATGAACCAATTCTTAATAAACGCTCTCTCAAGACTAAGATCATTTCATTTCAAACTACTCAACAAACAGCTGTGTGACGTGAGACGGGAATTTTACACTAAGCTTATGTGTGACCGCAGGGCACTAGGGCAGTGAGACTGCAGACTTAACGGAGGTTTAACCGTTAATCGTTGCAAATAAAAGCGGAAGCATGAGTTAAAAGCGCCAGAGGAAGCGGTTAGCAAGCCCGTTTACATGGCTATGTTACATCTCACGCCATTTCAGCCCAATTTCAAACCGCACACACCCTCTTTCCTGGCTGCACCAGAATATGTGGCACTACAGAGTCGTTTCAAAGCGTCTGAGGATAATCGAAGACAGCCCTTGACTGGCGCCTCAACGCAGCCACAATATCCGCGGTCGCAGGAAGACATGGAAGGGTTAACCAGGGTGAGGTGGGGGTAAATGTAGGATTTTACAGTGCCCCCAATTCCCCCCGCTCCCCCCTCTTCCTGTTGTTGCAGAGAGTCACAGGGTGAGCGCATGTGACCTTGAGATGCATCGCTGGCACAGTCAGGGCTGCCTTGCCTGCAGGCGTCCTTGAACTGGATCTGCAAGACAAAAACCTTCACACTGGCAGATAGACATCTCAAACCACCCCCCCCACCCCACCCCAAACATCTCTCTCTCTCTTTTCAATCTGCGTGCCTGTTATCTCCTCCCCAGCGGGGGAGACTTATCTGAACGCTGGATCTTTAACCTTAACACTGAACTCAGACAGAGGCAGAATTTCAAAATGTCTCACTGGTGTATTTTTAACCTTCATCCACAGATTGTTTGTCTCCGTTTCAGGGGATTAGATGACTCTCCACTGCATCCGAGACACTAGCCAGGGTGACTTGGAATACAAGGGGGGGATTTTTTTGCAGAAGAACTACATGACGTTCCCAGCAGCCCCCTAAACAAACTCGGAGATGACATCCATCTCAGCGAATAGCAGGACGAGCTAGTTTGGCTTTTTTATCATCTTGTGTTCTGCATGGATGAATCTGTAAGAAAAAACTCTGTCCTTGCATGCTTATCCCCAAAAGGCGTCTTACAGGAAGATTCTGGGTTCTTTACAGGTTAAACTCATTTGACAGCATTTTTGGTATAACCACAAAATAATTTCAACTCGTCACTTGTTTTATTTGAAGAAAAGCAAGGGTTACAGTGAGGCACTTATAATGGAAGTGCATGGGGCTTAACTTGAAAAGCAGAAGCATTAATATTATAAATTATACTGATATTAAAGCACTTACATTATTTCTTCTACTAAAATACATTTTTTGAGCTGGAAAACTGAAACTGAAATAAAATAAGCTTACTATAAAAGCTAGCCACTATTATTATTAAAACTAGGGGTGTCAAAATGAATCGCTTCTATGATGCATCACGATGCAGACGAGGATGATTCAGTATCGGTTCAGAGAAATCTGACTGTTTGTGTTTATCAAATTATATACATGTGAATTAAAATTTGAATATTGAAAAAAATTAAAAAGCTAATTCAAAATATGGATAAATACTATAATTGTATAGAAATAATACTATAATACAATCAAATTGAACCGGGAATATTCCATTAAATGGCTAAACTAGTCCTCAGTTCACATGAATGTTTTGTTGGTGAACATCATGGCTTTCTGGTCCACCAGCTAGATCTGCACCAAACTGTGTGTCATTTTACTCCTTGTCATAAAAGTGCAAAAAAACAATTAACTCGTTTAGACAATAATGCATCTCCAGCACCTTTCTGAAGAAGAGAAAAGCTGCAAAAAGAAAAGTGACACATTGCAAGTGTTACATGAAGCGCCTTTTATCCTCATGCAAATGCAATGCCCTTGGTTGCACAAGGTTCATCACTTTAAACAAATATTTGGACTGTCCTCTGTACATTGACACCGAGGTGGGGGAAGAGGGGAGAAATGTCATGTTTAAACACTAACCCTGCTTCGCAGCTAACAGGAACACAACGCGCACACATGCATCCCACTCGGGAACGTGCAGATCGTGTCCTTCGCGGGAGACTTTGCAGTGCCGTGCTGACTGACCTTTCCTGACTGTAACGTTATCACATGTCATATGTGATCCTGCTGGAAACCATCTGCCATGGACTCCTCTGGCAGCACGCAGGAGCCCGAGACGTCACCGCTTTCCTCACCTTCGCTGGAATTCATCAGATTACCGCGGGAACACCCACCTGGCCCTGTTTGGGACACGATCCCTGCGCAACACGATATGCTCAATTAGACCAAAGGTCATTCATGCCAATGCATCAGTCCGTGGGTTATTAGATCAGACTCAAACTAGGGAAGTGAGCAGGGAAGCAGTCATAAGAAACGTTAGTGATTATGTCAGGGTTTAACAGCACTGTTGATATGACGAGAAGTTGACCAACATGATAATAAGACACTATATGGGTAGACTGTAGCTATGTTTCAATTTAACCTATTTTTATGCATGTTTTGGAATATTGCATAAAAAAAAAGAGAGCATAAATTACGATGGAAACACAATAACCGAATAAATTCCTCCATGCGCATCGAAAAAGTCTTTCCATAGCATCTGAAATATTGTTATGGTCAATCAGAAATGCTTGAGCAAAGTCAAAGTATTTCTGTATAATTACTGTCTTACATGACCGCATTCCCATGCATCAAGCAGGCATCCAACTCTGAAAGAAATGACTGTATTTATTGTGTATCTTCTGCTCGCTCTGACGCACAAGTAATTTATCATATATGAAAGTTATTACATTCAGTAGCTTCTCCTAAGTTTCTGATTGATATTAGTGCCAGTTTACCAGGAAGAGACGATTTTGTTCTCTTTGACTTGTTGAATGGGAATGGGGCTTTATTTGCAAATATTTTATGTGATATTCCAGTTTTACACTTAGGTTTAGTTTCAATCTTTGGATGAAAACATAGCTAATGAAAAAAAAATATATATAAATCACAATACGTGCAATTTAAGAAAAAACCTTAATGACAGTTTACACACTAAAAATGATCCCAAATATGAATTCTGAGTTTTATATTTTTTTAAACACAAATTAAACAACTTTGATGAAAGCAAATATTAATAAATAAACACTTTATTAAAATAGTGCTTATGTACGTGTTCTGTGCTGCTGGATTGTTTTTTTGAATCCAAGTAATGAAACTCATTAGCAACTAATTAAGTTCATTTATGCAGAGTTCAGCTGATTAATATTAATACTATGACTAATGATAATGATATAGTGATTAACATAAACAGATAAAATCATGAAAAAATATCAAATGTTATATTAAAAGGCATTTTAGTCCCATTACAAGGACAGTTTAACACATTTAGTTTGAACACTCAGAAATTGATAGTAAAATCCACAAATAATTACAAACAAATGTCAAGTAAATTTCTTTAATATATAGAAAGACTGAAAAAGTTCTTGTAAAGCATAGTCTAACTTAATAATGATCTCTATTAAAAGGAACACACCATGTGTAACATCACCATCATTGCTGTAATAGTTTAATAATACTGAATATATTTCTTACAGCTGTTAAGAAATAATATGCATCTAAAGCAAAAGTGACACTAAAGCCTTATAATGAATTGAATTTGGATAATGTATTATATATATATATATATATATATATATATATATTTTTTTTTTTTTTTTTTTTGAGCAGCTAATAATACCTCAGCTAGATGTCAGACACTTTTGATGAATTTATGTTTAATCAAACAAATTCAGTTAATTCAATTCAATGCAGTGTTATAATCGCACCTTTATCAAACAATAAAACCTATCATTCGAAATGAAGCAGATGTTGTTGATGTCAGTTTTGTTTTTTGTTAAACATTCCTCACAAAGTTGAAAGACAAGAGTCAATTCTGGTGTAATGTGCCATCACTCTGAACTAACATTGAGGTTGTCACGATTGCCACGTCTTTACAGTCGCACCTTAAACTTCCAGCACAGGCCGACCTGCTTTCCATTACTCACATTCATGATAAGAGCTGTGGCACACGGAAACAACTCAAAATCTCAAATACTCAAACTCTGGGTCGGGTCAAAGTCTCCCTGTGCCTGGAAGATGCAAATAGCTCTCCCAAATCAAATATTGAACTGTGCAATCTAAACGGTCATTATTCAAAATGAAACACTTTTTGGTGTCCAAAGTCCTGTCTCCTGCTCTGTGTCTTTCTCTCGATAGGCTGAATGATCCGTTGACCTTTTACCTTCTACAAAAACAACAATCAGTCATAAAAGGCCACGCCCAGTGGGATCTGTGTCCAACAGCGTAGTAATGATGCAGTGATTCTCCCATGACTCCTGGCTTTCACTAGTATGGCGATACTGATGTCATCTTAATTACCCTGAGCAATGGAAAAAAAACCTTGACTCGAGCTGAGCCCGTCACCTCGTAAATTCAGCAACTTTCAGGAAAAGCTTAAGTAAACCAGTGAGAGAATCAGTCTTAGAGAGGCACTTCATTAAGCATGCATTAATCTGGGCTGAAGCTTTCTTTACAGATTTTATAGGTTGCATAAAGTCCATACACTATAAAACTACAACAAAATATCACGATCATAAAAAATTAGAAAACATTTTTCATAAATACATTTAGATTCTAACAATAAAATAATAAAAGTAAAAAATGAAAAAATATTACTTAAATGACAAATATATAATAATGACAAATAATAAACTTGTAAACAAACAAAAAAGAATACAAATAAGCATACATAAATCAAATTATATACCTATAGAGATAAATTTAGCTGTGATGTACAGTATGCATAGCCATTGCTTCTGTAACTGATACCATATTGTATTTTCTCAGCTTTTGTCCCAGTGGAGGGAATGGGTGTGAAGGCCCTAAGAGACCTCAGACCTCCACAGACCGTTTTGGGTGTATAATATGTGCTTCATTTGCAGCTTTCCCTACTGTTTGACAAGCCGTTCACAAGACACATCCCCTGCCGTTGACCCACTTCTGTGTGGCTGCGTCTGGCGACAGCCCCTGCACCCCATCTGACTGACTGCTGCACCGCAACCCTCGGCCTCCCTGAACTGTGAGAAAAATAGGTCACCATGGCCCACTTTTCTTTCTTTTTTTCCTCTCAAAGAGAGTGTATGAAGACTGCTGCAGAGTCTGATCTAGCAGCTCAGACTCAACGCAGGAGAGAGAGAGTCTACGGTAGGTTCATTAACCCCAGTATCCAGAGAGCACGTGCTCCTCGCATCAGTGACGTACGAGGGTCTTATCAGACGGCGGGAACACTTTCAGCACATGCCTTCATTAAACACCTTCATTGCCTGAATCACACGCATCACGTACACAATTTATGATTGTGGACCTTTATAAAATGACCTCATCAGTGAAAGTAAGACTGCAACATGTCAACAACTCTAAATGTGAACACTGGTATCAGCTAAGGTATTTTAACAGACCAATTCTGGTTTATTTTTTACTTAGCCATATATTTTTGTGTTGCTTTCGTATTGTGCTGCTGACAGTACAAGTCTTATGCCACATTACTGTAACATTTTTTTTTTTGAATAGATATCGATCAGGCTCACAGTGACAACAACTCAAGTACAAATGTGTTAACCAGTTCTAAACTCAAACACCCTGGATACATCTAAGCAAATACTGTAATCATATTTAATATGTGCAAAATTACTGAACATTTCTCCAAGCTTTCATCCCCATTAACAATTATCTGCTTTTTCTAATGATCCTGAATTTAGCTTTAGTGGTCTCTGTCTAACATTTTGATCTGTCACTACAAACAAGCACCTGAAAAGACAAATGTTGCCCATAAGAATGACTTTAGAATACAAATAAACACTAAGTAATGAATAAGATAAAATAAAAATCTACAGAATGACATAGCATCAGCACACTTTCAAGTAAACAAATCTAAAGGGCAGCTGAGTCAAACTGATCATTGACCTTTATTAAACCTGTTTAAGTGTATTTGGGGCAAGCCATACCTTAATATAACCGACAAGGGCAGACCTGGACGGAGAGACAGGTGGCTTAAAGAAAAGATCTGCTCTATTTGAGCCGTCTGGCCTTTGCGACTGAACCGGCCATGTAAACGTACTTACACAAGCAGAGCGACAGCACATGTAAACATCTACCACAGGTCAGCGGCCACAGGTGAACTAGTTACTACATGGCCCTCATCCAGTCAAAGAACAGACACACAAGCGTCCAGCATTAGCTCACTCAAATACTCAATTCTGGCTTCAGCTCAAGGTCCACTGGAGCAGAACTGATTTTGGTATAACCGGGTGAAAAATACCAACTCGCACCACAGCGGCTTTGTGAAAAAGGCAAACTTTGCAGATCCAAATGCGCTGGGAGTACACGAACACTATACCAGCTACAGAAGCAAAAATGCTGATAGAGTTGGAAGGTTCAGTTCATTTCTGGGAATCTTTCAGGCCATTTCTATCCATTTGCTAAAACGCAAAAACACATAAAAGATAAAGAAATAAAAAAACACACCACAAGGAATTCTATTAGTGTATAATATACTTACAGAAAATTTATTAGAAACAGGGTCAAAGATGTCTGCATGAAAAGAAGTGATTTTATTTCCAAGAAAGTATGACTTTATAGTCTAGTTTTTGGAAAATAAAATGTTGAAATTTGGTTGAAATAATGTTACATTGTCATTCAATTTAACACAATGTTTATGTAAAAATGCAAATAACATGATTATTCTAACTTGTATATAGTAAAATATATAAAAGAATACGGGAGCATATATTTTTTTTTAATTAGTAAATTTAAATTCATTTTTGTTGTAAATATGCCTGACACTGAATGGCATTTTAATGGGTGTATTCTGTAAATCAAGGGAAAATGTATAATATTTATTATTTGATCAGAAAAAATCTAAATCAAAATTGCAATTAAACAGAAAACATGATGTATAAAATAAATATGTAATAAGTACACCATATAATAAATATATGTAGAATAAACAAATACATATTTTGTATTTACAACATTTATTTGTTTGTGTTATTAATAATTTAAAACGATTATTCCTTTGGTAATTAATTAGCTAATAAGCTGATTGACTAGGAATAAATGCATTATTATTATTATTATTATTATAAAAATAAAATCACAGTTAAACCATTTCAGAGCCAAATAGCTTACATAAATATCAACATTAAATATTCAGATCTGGATTATGCAGCACGTTGCATAAACAAATTAATTATACCTTAGAATGTTTCTTTCCACCAGACCAGACAGTCTTTGTCCACCACAATTTGTCATTTCTGTGTTATGCAAAATCAATCACTGAATCAATATTCATCATGCACAGAGGCGAAGCTGTTAATTCAAAATGTGAATGAAAACCCACTCATGAACACCTCCAGTCAAGTGTGACACGTAAGCCCTTCACATGGTGTCACATGACCGAATCCTGTTTTAGAGGGTTACTTAAAAGCTTTCAGGTCATCTCAGTCAGGTCAAGGTCAGAGCGGAGCGTTAATGCCAGGAAAGCAGGCCCTGCCTCCATAAGCCCCAAGCGGTCCGCTAGGACACAAGGACGTCTGTCCAAGGGCATCTCCCAAACTACCCAAAGAGACGCGCTCAAACTCAGCTAATCAACAGCCCTCGGCTGATTGGGATGCGGAGAGCGTGAACGCAAACGCACGGGAATTGCATTTCACACGGGGAAGGTCTTAGTTCAACACAAAAATCCAACACTTTCCACTCGTGTCTACTTCTTGTGGCAGAAGTGCATACAAACAGCAGTCCATAATAATATATCCCAGCATGCCTCACTGCGTGAAGCATTAGAGTGCTTTGAGAGCAGGGGCATGCGGTTAGAATCTTTCAGCGCTTTCACCGTTGGCTGTGCGTGAGGGACGGATAGCTACACCCCACATCTAGTGGCTGCTGAGGTGTCCCTTGTTGCCTGGCAACAGCTCAGCTCATTTTAACCCCTTTAAGTAAGTCTTAAGTGATTCAGCAGTCTGAGGCCAGTGACGGGTGGGCTGTTCCGAAAGTGACAGGACTTTATTACTTTCCGGGGTTTTAGCGTGCAGCTCTGTGCTCAAAAACACAAGGCGGCGTAAATCTGCTCCACTGTGTTTGACCCCTGACCTCTGCACGAAATGAGTCTTAGCAGAAACAGTCCGCATGACAAAGGCCCCATGACAACCACAGAAGCAGGAAGCTATTAGATCAAAGCTGCGATAAATACAAAGACCCGGTTTACATCTGGTATTAACATCCATCTCACGTGATCCCATCACAATTGGTCGGTGCTTAAAGCGGTCACTACTTGTGATCAGATTTTGTCGAGGGATATCAACATGTGTTTTAAAGGGACAGTTCCACATTTATTCACCTTCAGGTCGTTCCAAATCTGCATGATTTTCTTTCTTTGACTGGTGACTGGACTCAATTTACTTTAATTAGATTTTTTTTTTTTTGTTCCCACAGCTGAAAAAAGATTTATACAGGGTGGATCATATAATAATAAATTAATAAAAAATATAATAAACTAATAAAAATAAAAAATAATTAATTAAATACATTTTATTACTTAACTTTATTTCATTGTTTATTTTATATGGTGCAAAACAACAATAAAAGTATTGCTAAAAACCCTTAATACCTTAACTGATGCCTTTGAAACCCTCGCTTACAAAACAAAGCTTATTAAAATGCTTCAACCTCAAGAAGCAGTCCACATAACCCAAACATACATCTTTCATTCATAAATTCTAAAAAACTCCTCTTTAGTTAATTACATAGGCCTGTGCGATCTGAAAGCTTTCAGATGAGAGAAATAATGAAGCGGGGATCATTCCTGTCGCCTGCTCTGTGAATGCGCTGATTGCAGATCATTCTGAGAGTGTTCATCTCTTCAGCTTTACTGCAGGGTTTGTGTCCTTCTCAGGGCTTTGAAGGTTTCTGAAAGGACAGGCCACTAATACGGTGTGAAGGACAGCTTGGCACGCTGTGGCCTTGGACTGCGAAATCTGCATGTATTCATCTCGTGGCTCAGAGAGACAAACGACTAAGCCTTACAACTCTAGAATCACTGGCGTTTCACTTAGCACAGCATATAACCTGCTTAAAATAAGACACCATTAGTAACGTTTCCCGGGAGCAGTAAAATCTTCCTGAACCCAATTGCCAGGATTCCTTAACCTCCAGGTCCATCTCGCCTCAGGACATAGCGGCCGATACAGAAATACAGCTGGCAGTTAGAGGTCAGTCGGGTAATTATATTAAATTAACTTGCATGTTATACAAGTTGTCGATATCATGTTTCTCAGGATCAGCGTTTGTCCGTTTTGGAGACTTAACATATTACTTGCGTGCTTTTCATCCACAGTACTTTATAAATCAATCATGTTTAGCTGCTAAATATTAACAAGCCAGATCGAGATGGCGTTTACAAACGTTAAAAGAGTTTAGTAGTACTGCATAAAATCACTGGCCCATAATCAAAGCCAAGATATGTAAACAAAAAGAGTGTCATTTCAATGGTCCAAAAATACATTGGTTGGTGTGTTGAGGTCACTGCTGCTGTTCTAATATGTGGTGATGCTCAATTTATCGAAGTTGCATCTCCCAGCAAACCTCCACCGCAAATTCAGCAAACTATAAATCGTTTACAGTAAATCAATCAGCAAAAATCAATCCATCGCTACAAATGAAAGCCCTGCCCCTGTCCCAAGGCTGAGGGGAGAAGAATCTGTTCCTTGCATTTCATACGGTCTCAGCGTTTCAATTCCGTGAGCCAGACAACCACCTCCATCACTTGTTTTGATAAACAAAACCTCTCGTATAAACAGCACAGCTTCCTGTTGATCTCCAGGCCACCTATTATCACTGATATACCCTGTATAAAACAAGATTCATTGCACAAGGAACAAACACGCAACCACTGTGTCCCTGAGCTGTCAACTGACCTGTTAATGAGTGTAAAGCGCCTGCGGCTTCTATGGATTTATGACACGTTACACCATGCAAGTTTATTTTGCACAAGCTAAAACCATGTGCTGTAGTACTACTGTAAAAAAGCTGTTTAATGATATGGTAAAACATCATAGCCAGGCGATGGTGAACACACATCTCAATGTTAATTTTGATGTTTAGGATACTATTTTAAGATGACGATGACCCAGCAAGGTTTTAACCACTCTCAGTTCATTGTATTGACATCCCCTCTGAGAAATTAGGTCGCCATGTGTTCATTTTCATTTCTCTAGCAGCGATAACATCATTTCAAGTCAGTATCAATCTTAAAGAAGCCGGATAACAGGTCGCATAGTGCTGTCAGCCTGACTCTATCCCGTCTTGTTGCCATGTCAGGAAAGTATTTGAAGACAAGAATCATTTTGCACCTGCATTGTAGATCTAACAGACAAAACAAATACCCGACATGATATCAGACATGTGATACGAAAGCAAAAGATTTCGGATAAGAAAATAGATAACTTGTTTCTCACACAACTTCTTAAAACACAAACACATCTATGCTCTTCGCACAGACAGAGACTAGCACTTTTCAGTAACTGTTCTTTACCAAAGATAGCCACCTGAACCAACACTGAACCCGAACTATGATCTCTGACCACCTTTAAACTGCAACCCTTGACCTCCTCGGCCCCATTTTTATTGACTGAAGCCCCAGGAAACCTTATGAAAACTATAAACAATGCAAAGTCCAAAATGTGTGTAAGGTAAAGGTAAGATCTTGTCCTGAAGGGACTAACCAACAGTATTAATTACTTTTATGACTACTGATGACAGCAGGCACTAACAATGTTATATAAAACAAATTATTTATATAGGGATTATCAGTGCAGGAAAAGATCACTTCAGTATAGCACATTCAGGACTTCTTGCACTTTATTACATAATATTATAAAGTATTATAAAATATATGGCTTGGAAACATATAGAGAAATAACCAGTATGAATAATATAACAGCAGATAAATGAAAAGGTAACATCGCACTGACTGTAACAGAGAAACAAAATGGAAACTAAATGACAGGAGCGACCATTGCGATTCACACAGCATGCGTTCTTGCGTTTTTGGTCTCGCTGTTACGTTTTAAGGATTGGGTGTCAAGTTAAAACAGTTCAACTTTTAACCACGGCGTGCTGTTTATGAACCAAAGAACGCGTCCAGTCTGAACGGCATCTCACATTCCGTTTTTCTCCCCTCAGCACCACCTAAGACCACAATAAACACTGAGCAAGCACCACAGTCGTATGCAGCGGAGTCTTTCCAGCTGCTGGGCGGGCATCGAGTGGTCTCGACACGTACCTGATTCCGTTATCCGAGCTTGGGCGCTTCCTGCGCGCAGACGTGCGCCGCGAGACGCGCCAAATGGAAGTAGAGTCCAAAAAACTCGCCCGGCTCCAGCACCGACTGTCGGGTCTGAGCCTGAACTGTATATTCTCGGAATCCCCAAGAACTCCGCAATGTTCACACTCCTCCTCCTTCTCTCTCTCTATTCCTCCCTGACTGAGCGAGTGAGCGAGCGAGCGCAGCTTAAAGCTACAGGAGACGCTTTGTGTGTACGTGCGTGCGCGCGCACAGCCAGACGTGCGTCACATCACCTCTCACCTTTAATAATCTGGAGTAATCTGAGGAAAACAAAGACTTTACGGCTTTAGATATATTATATATTATGAGCAAAAATTGATCAATATTTATATTGTAACTTATTTGACAGAACAGAACAAGTAATCTCAGCTGTTCCATACAGTACAGTATAAAAAACAATCTATTATTTAGATGTTTTAGATTTAATTATGATTCAGCTTCAAGTTCCTGGATCCAGTAGACACACCGAATCAGCAATTTCAGTGCTATCTCACCAAGTTGACCTTTGAACTTAGAGGACCTTTCATCTTTGAACTATGACCTCACATTCTACATGAATGGAGATACAATATCCGCCCTTCATTCCTTCACCATCTCGAGCCGGTGACCTGTGCTCCAAAGCTTTTCAGAGAACCATGGTTCATGTAACTTCAACCTTTGACCTCAGGACAGAGATGCATGTGTGTTTAAGTATGTTTTTTTGTTCATTCATTCTGTACATTGGACTCCATCCTCAACATATTCCCTATGGACTGTGTCATCTGCAATTCTGCATGTTGATAATCATCTTTACAGCATCACAGGTATTTTACAGATTTTGGAGATTCTGGGAACATGTACTGGCAGGTTTTGCATTCAGTGTAAACATACATTTATTAGGTCAAACAATCAATGTTGTCATCAGTTATTTACATGACTACAAAACCTGTTTAAACATGTAACTCGTAGGAAAGAAAAGTTACAAATGAGTTTTCTTTAGCTCAGTTATTTTTCGCTTACAGCAAAGAGAAGGGACAGAGACAGGATGGAGAGTTTTGCTTGAGTTGCTAAAACTAATCTAAATATTCCAAACCTTGGCTGCTATTGATTTTTTTAAATCCTTTCAAAACCAAATTAAGTTTAGATTTTTACTCTTTTTAACTGATTGTTGCAAACAAGTGTATCAGACTGAATGAAGTATAATCCAGTCTTACTGTAGTAAATGAATTCTGAATTTGAAACTCTAGCAGGTTTATTCTCCAGTCCACAGGTCCAGCAGGTCGCTCAGGGCATTTGAACTCAAGACGCCTGACTGTCTCAAGGGGAAGAGACCGCTGTGTCAGAGGACATTAACCTTTGACCTCTGGCCCCATCCATGCATTAAGCTCGGTGTATCTGGTGGCCAAAGAAGAAGAGACAAAACGATATGACATAAGATAAGACAACATGGTAAAATAGTGAGGTCTTGCTGCCAGCTGATCAAATGAATATCAGTACATCTTGTAATCAGAGAAAGTTCTATAAACCTCAGGAGCGTGACACACCACAGGTGCGACTGATGAAGCAGTGTCATTCAGACCTCTTGAACCTCAAATTACCGTTGTGTTTAGACACATAAGAGGGCACTCAATGTAAACACACACTCAGGAGTGTATTTACTGTAGGTTGGAAGGTGCTTGCTGTAGGAGTTTGAATGTCATCAGATACAAATTTACTCTCAGATTTGTACAAAACAGTTTGTGCCAACCAAATTAGGTAGAAGAATGGTAAAAAGCAAGGTTAAGTAAACAAGAGTTAAGTTTCTCTCAGGGGAGCTTTCGTTACACCTATTTAAATAAGATTCTGACTAATTCTTTGCTCAATATAGTGTTATTTGTTGAATTATTTGTTGCATAATTAAACTCGCCTCCCCTCTTCTTCACCTCATTACCTTTACCCTTTACTTCAGGCCATCAATATTTAGAAAAGTTTTAGTTAAAAAAATATCTCATCTAATATGTAAGTAATGATTTACAATTTTGATTTTTGTTTGATCACACTGGAGCTGTGTGAATGTAAATGCAATATGAAGCAGAAAAAATAAAATTAATATCCAATTATACATGCAAAACCATAAAAAAACAGAACACAATCTGGCAATCTAGTTTTAATAAAAAAGCAGTATACATAAATTAATATGAGATATGCATATGAGAACACAACACAGTCTGGCATTCTAGTTAAAAAAAAAACATAAAAAATAACATAAATACAATATTACATTTTAATTGTTGCATGCAAAAGCATACCAAAACAACAATATGAATTGGGATACAAATGCACTAAATAATAATAATAATTTAAAATATATATATGTCTAGTGGTTATAGTTACACAAAAAAGTAAAAAAAAAAGAAAAAAACACAACATCCATCAGGCTTTTTTAAAGCCACCCCTTTAAACTGAGAGTAAATGACACAGGTGATCACCACAGCATCCAAAGTCATGACCTAGTTAAAGATGTATTCATAAATAATCAGACAGGCGTGAAGGCATGAGATTTAATATTCTGTTTTTGCAGGGCTCCAAATATACATCTAAAAATAGCCCTCACAGGATTATATCTTGAACAGGAAGCTTTCAGAGCGCTCAGTGACTGATCATCACAGGTATTAAAGTGAGCGTTACACTCGCAGAGGTTCAAAGTCCGTCTGAGCACCCGTTAGCCTCTTGATATCTCCATGATGTGTGTCAGAAAGAGGGGGGAGGTGATTTCATCCGATTTTTTAAGTCTTTTTTCCATACCTTAGGCTCAAAGACACAAAAGGTCTGAGAATCCAAAGGCGCGAGACGAGACGAGAGTCTCTAGTGCATTTGCGCCATAAAAAATGGTTTCTGAAACAACGTTCCCTGCGTTAATCAAAAGTGATGAGTGATTTGAGCTTGTCGTTTCATGAATAAATAAGTTTAAAAGCTCCCTGGTGACTGACGGGGGAAAAGAGTATTTACTCTAGATGTCCCTCTTTACATCTCCAGCATTTAACCTACATTCGCAGGCTCTCAAACACTTTGGCTGTCACTTCTGTGTCTTTGCTAAAATTTGAAATCTAGGTTGCCGCTGGTGCGCGTACATGTGAGTAAGTGCGGCGAAATCTAGCAGAAGGACAAGTCCTGGCCTGTCACAGAGAGGTGGTTTGCGGTCTATCCTTCCTTGCGCTTTCAGAGCATGTCTTCTTGACCTACTTTGTGGTCTTTGGTTAATCCCTGGATACGAGAGTGAGAGAGAGAGAGTGAGTGGTCTGGGAGGGGCTGCTTTGCTTTTTTTTCTGCCTCATTTGACTATCAGATGGAAAGGACAGAGCCCCTTGTAAAAACATTTCCACGCAGCTGTGGGATTTGAATGTGCCATCACAGCACTCTCTGACGTTGTTATTCTTTCCCTCTCTGATCTTTTCCCTACTGCCATCCCGAAGATCTTTTTCTCGGAGGAGAAAGCATCTGAGTTGTTACTGACACCGAGACATGGTTCTCATCAGGTGACAAACAATCTCTGACATCTTTCTTGTCATGTCACGTCTGGCCTTGTTCCTAACTTAACACGCCATTCTCTGGAGAAGCCACTTTTTTTTGTAGGGCAGGCTTTTGTACAAGAAACACGCTTTTCCTTGTGGACTTTGTTGTGCATCAGAATCCTTCCAGATTGAGATAAACACATTCTAAAGAACAGTGTATCAGCTTTCTAAGTGACACAGTTGGGTAAGATTTTATTACTGAGTGTTAAAAGGATCGAGTTATTGAACCTCTCTTGTTGTCCTGTTCCGTGTCAGATTGCTGATGTTGTGGCTGATAGGGGATCATGTTTGTGTTTAGGACATGTGTTACAGACCTCAGCATCACAGCATCAAACAGAAGGAAGGTTTCTACTTTTGAAGCAATAGTTCAGCCCTAAAATTTGACCTCCGTCAATATTTACTCACTCTCAAGATGTTTATGCTAGTTTGCAAGCCTGAAGTCATGTGATGGCTTTGACTGAACTTGGCCTGCAAGCCAGAATTGTGGCTTTTATTGCATCACATAAATGTCAGTTACATGATGAAACATTATTGGTTCCCATGTCCAGACATACTGTAATTTAAAAGTAATTTTTGAAGCTATTCTACGGCTTTAGGAAACTTGAAATACATTAAATGTCATTTAAACTGCGCCAGTGTTATGTTTTCATGTAATCGAAAATGAGAATCACTGATAAGATAACAAAAAACATTGTCAGTGTGTGATAAAGCATAGCTATTCTTTAATTGCATTTATTTAAGAACTACAGTAGTCATCATTGTTCATTTCGTAATGAAGTTCATCAACAACTATCAGTTACTTTAGTTTTCATTTATATGACAATTTTAAAAAACTATCGGCCGATTAATCTGTTAATGGCCAGATTTTCAAACTTCATTATTGGCAACATCTAATATCAATTTACCTTTAATATTTATCATTTTAATTATTGTATATTTTATATGAAAGTATAAGATAAAAAAATCATATTACATACTTTTGGTATATATTGATATGAAATATTATCAATAAATATTGTCCACTACAAAGTAAAGAAGGTTTTCTTAGCAGCATTATAATGTACAGCATGAAAATTTGCTAAATATTGCATTTAAGAGTGTTCATAGTATTCACTTTAAGAGAGTAAAATTATGGTAAAATGAGCATGCATCGTTAAAAATTCAATAATGACCCATATTAATCTTTAATATAAGCCCATAAACAATATGTTGTTGATAAACTGTGCGTCTCCATCCTTTTGTGTTCTGCAGACATTCAGGTTTAGAACGACTAATGGCGAGTACAAAATGACCAAACTTTCTTTTATTCCTTAAACACGTCTAAGTTCTAAACCCAACTGCGGGAAATGAAATATGTCAACACATGTCCGGAATGATAAGTACATCTAAAGGTCACGTCCTAATGAAGTTCTGGAAGGTCAAAATCAGCCCATGACTTTAAAACAGCCCAATCTGCATTGTTTGCATGAGGCCCACCTGTGGGGGAAACTCAGCTGTCAGCGAGACCCCCCTCACCCAGTGAGCCGATCAGAGGACAAAGAGACAACTCCACAAGGTTACGCTGCCTCACTCTCACTCTAGACCGGCCGCTCAGGGGGGAGGAGGGGGTGGAGGAGAGCGGCCATAGCCCCCCCCGGGCACATTTCCTCTGTTCCCACGGGGGCATTGACATTCAATTGCCCCTGTTTGCTCATTATCAGAGCAGCATGGAACAGTCTGAGGCCGTTTTAACAGGCCGTATGTAGTAGAGATAAAACTCCCTGTTCAAGGGGGGAGACTGCAGTCCACAACAACCATCTCTCACTCTCTCATTGTTTTTCACACATAAAAATCTAGTCAGGAATACTTTGCTGCAATATACTGTTTTATATATATATATATATATATATATATATATATAATATATTTAAAGAGCACAAACAGTGCTGTCTAATATACGGCCAAAATAGACTTAAAAAAC
>JAUYWG010000044.1:13767193-13789839 GCA_034779775.1 Enteromius afrohamiltoni
GGTGTTTAGAGTTAATTAGTTGATTCAGATGATTAGGTTAATAGCTCGTTTAGAGAACCTTTTCATGATATGCAAATGTTTTGAGAAATTTTGGGTTTTCATGAGCTGTATGCCAAAATCATCAATTAAAACAATGAAAGGCTTGAAACTACTTCAGTTGTGTGTAATGAATCTAAAATATATGAAAGTCTAATGCTTATCAGTTCATTAAAGAAAATAATGAACTTTATTACAATATGCTATTTTTTTGAAAAGGACCTGTATATATTTACTTCATATATGAGTATATTTAATGCATATTTTCTTTATAAATACACATGCATGTGTGTGTATTTATGTATACATAATAAATATACACAGCACACACACACACATATATTAGCCTAAGTACACAATTTTTTTATTTTGGATGAAACTAATCGCGATTAATCACTGCCCAGCACTAAATCATTTCTAGATTGTTGGATATTGCTATAAATGATGATATTTAAATTATTAAAGCTTGCTATTTTACAATTTGTACAGCAAAAAAAACTAATATATACAATTTTAATTATCAAATAAAAAACACAATGTGAAATCTCCACTATGATCTACCTAATCTATTAATGATTTTAAAATAAAAGAAATAATAAACCTCTGAAACTGTGTTAAGTCTTTAAAATACACACCCAGAGAGCCGCCCGAGGCCTCACACAGACACACTCTTGTAAAAAGGGAAACAACAGGCCAAAATAGACCAATTAAAAGAGAACAAGCATTGCAAGTGCTTTGTCATCATTAAACGGGAACAGTTTTACGGCGCCTGCTTGCACCCTCCGGAATTAGCCTTACTGTCACCAGCCTGCTGGGAATGAAAGGGCAGCTCACGGCTCAGGGTCACTGAAGGTCACGGGTCAGCGGCAGGTCAGCGAGAAACCTGTGGACATGCACAGACACGCAAACGCACTAAAGAACTGGAAGCCTCAACCCGCTTTGACTTATAAACGCACCATAAAACCTATAAAAACACTACAAAAACAGGCTACAACTCCAAATGAAATGGAGTGTGAAATGTTGATCATAAACTGGCAGTCGTTTTGTCTTTGTCTTGATTGGAGGGGTGAATGCAGGCCCGAGGCCAGACGCTGTTGACTGACATTTGAGTGTAGAGTGATGTTTGTGTCCCGCCCTGTGGCAGAGTCACCGCAGCGAGCGCAACTGTCGTCACACCGAGAATCACGTGTGAGGCCTACGAGAGATTCAGAACGCTCTTCGATGAGTTTTAACCCTACAGAGGCAGAGGGGTCAGTACTCAGCAGATCGGTTATTTGAGCGCTCTTAACACTACTGTGAAAGAAAAGATTCACGTGAAGGTGAAGGATACTGTGTTGGCGTTACACACCTCCCCCACAAAAACACACCTCATCAACAGTTTGGGATAAACTGTGATTTCAGAGCCGGGTCAGAGGTGAGAAACATCTAGCATGGCCCTGAATGACCTGAAATGGCTGGGCTATTAGACAAAACTTTCTAAAAAACATTTGATTGGATAAAATTAGTAGGTAGTATTTTTTTGCTGTTGTCAGTATAGGTGTGTATATATACACCAGAGGCGTCAACTGGTGTATACTACTAGAATAATATATGTTTTTTTTTAACCATTGGGGCTTAAAAAGGTATTACAGCCAGATAGTAGTAGGCTAGATTTAAGGGCTTTAAAGAATTCAGAAAGCAGATAATCTGGAGTATAATGTAACATCACCAACTTTATCTTTAAGAACCGTATAACACACAAACTCAGTAATGCAAACCGTTCTTCATAACAAAAGCATGTAGCATCTAAATTTCTTGAGTTTACTGAGTCTGTTTTTTTGAGATTAAATCAAATCTCTGCTAAAAAGAAATATGAAATGCATGAAAAAATATAAAACGTTGGTCTTAATGTCATAGGACTTTGTTGTAGTTTGACTTTGAGGCAAATTTATGCTTTTTTATGCTTTAAATTTATGCAGCCAATTAATTTAAAGAATGGTAAAAAAAAAAAGAACATTTAGAATGTTTTGAAGGGTTTCGAGTACAGTAAATGTTTTGAACTTACTGTTAATCAAGGAATTAAGGAAAGAAATAACATTTCCACAAAAACGCCAGGAAAGCCAAGAAAAAAGATGCATTGATTATAATAAGAAATGGTTCTTGAGCACCAAATCAGCATATCAGAATGATTTCTGAGGGGTCGTGTGATACTGAGAAGAGGAGTATGTATCTTTGTCATCAAAGGAATAAATAACATTACATTTATAAATAATTAAATAACATAACATTTGAAAATATATCCAAATAACAAAATTACTTTCAATTGTAATATTTCACAATATTACTGTATTTTTGATCGAATAAATGAAGCCCGTTCACCAAAAATAAAAAACTTCTTCAAAAACTTAAAACCCCAAACTTTTGACCAGTATTCAATAATGTGATGCTTTTATTAAATAGATAACAGTCCAAAAAGTGTTTATGTCCATTGTGTGTCAGAAGCCCAAATGCTGAAAGGTTTAAAGCAGATAAAAAAGAATCTTGACTTTGACGGCAACATTTTAAGGCAGTCCATCTTTGAAGATTTTAAAATTCAAGATAAAAGCAGCGATGATGGTAGCACTACTCTGGCTGGTGCGCTGCGAGACTAATAACAGGCCAAGCTAATAAAGGCCACAGAGGTCAACGTGCTCTCATACCTTAGCGGGACGAGAGGGGGTGAGAGGTCACCCGGCGCCTGGGCAAACTGTTTCACTTTTTGACTAAAGGGTGCCAAACATTCATCGGGTCAGAAAGGAGGGCGAGAGGTCACGACCTCTGGGTTCAGATTCCGAGCACACTGGGGTACAAAGGTCAGCGCAGGCATGTGAGGTGCCCGGGGGAGCGATGTCCTCACTCACCTCCTGAAGGGTTATCAGGACAGAAGCCTCAATACACTCTAAATCTTCCCCTCCAACAGAAAATAACTCCGTGTGATGCCCTTGAGGTGATAGATGATGTTGTTCCTCAAAAATATTGGTGATGGATTGATGTTTTTTCTTTCTCTCCCGCAGTCCGGCTCACGAACGACAGCTCGAATCATTCCTGCCCATGAATCTTTTTGACACCAGCACAGATCAAACTGCGGTCTGTGTGTCCTCCTGAAACCATTTCTGCTCCATCAGGATCCAGCTAGACTGCGTAATCCTTCATCACAGAGACTAAACACTGCCAAGGCTCCTCGGAGACATACATTATGTGTGACGGGGTAAAAGAACAGCGTTAAAGAATATAGACCGGGTTAAATCATGTGGCATATTGACTTGTACGCCTGTTTTACATTGCCTTGTGCTTTAAGATGAAAGAACATTTGTCATTTTGTAAAATGGAAATCATTCAAATCTGTAGCCACCTGACTGCTGACAGGAAACACATCACAGTGGGTCTTCGATCTGCCCAGCTAATCAGATATATGATAAACGCTCTGGAAAGATTACTCAAAAATTAAAATAACGAATGCTCTCTGAATGTCCGAAATGTCTTGGTTATGCAAATGTTAAAGGTGCTCTATGCGATGCTGCAGGATTTTAGCTTGATTTTATTTTTATCTCAATCTCAAGGGGTATGCATCACCCCTTGATCGTCTTGCTGTCTGCCCTCTCAATACATTGGGAAAAAATCCGCTCTCGAAAAACAACACAGAAGCTTCACTACCGAAAGAAACACTTTGGGCACCACAACAAAAACAAACTTCGGCCAAACAACCGGCAAGAAAAAGTTTGTTGGCGTGCGTTAAACCCCACCTCTTCTGGCCGATTGATTGGCCGAAGTTTGTTGGCGCGCGTAAAACCCCACCTCTTCTTATTCTTCTTATTTTTTTTACTATTATAAATAACATATTTTATCTATAACTAACAAAAGATAAAAAATAGTTCTTAATAGTTACAACAAAAACAAACAAACATGCAAATTCAAAATCCATCAGCCTTTCAAATTTTTTATCCGTTTGATGGTGACCCCTAAGGTGGTTACGACAGATTAATCAATAGCGTCAGTAGCAGCAGATCAATTTACAACACTTTCGGACATGTGCACATAACTGTTAGGTAATTTTCATCTCTTTATGCTTAGGTTATTATTTTTGTTGAAATGAAACGTTGGTTAATATCGACCAATGTGCACCGTTGTGCGCAACATTTGTATATTTTAACCATTTCTGAGGATAGTGGGGGTCACTGGCACGGTTATTTTGGGGGTGGCAAGCTGAAAAGTTTGGGAACCCCTGGCATAGAGCACCTTTAAGGGAACAGTCCATTTTTATCACTTTACAAGCATTAGGGAACCATAATTTTTAAATGTGTATTTTTTTTAAGAAAAAAGAAAGTAGGGATATTTCAAAACAAAACATTTAAAATTTAAATGTAAAAAAAAAAAGTTTCTGAAAAAGAAAAAAAAAACATGAACAATGTATGAACTGCTACTCCTCTGCTTAATTTAAATGCATGAACAATAAACAATGTTCTGAAAATAATATTAAAACCAGATAACCTTGAACAAACATTGCATTAACATTAATAATATTGTTTGTAATCTTGTGAGAACCTTGCTAAAAGTTCTGATAATATTCCCTGTTATCTGGGATTCCACCGATGTTGTCTCTAACATTCACAAAATGTTTTTAAACATTAAAAAGAAGCATTCATGCACCTTATAAATTTAGAAGTAATGTTTTTGTTAGCTGTAGCTGGGACAAAGGAAGCTAAATGTGAAGTAATATCATAGTCTTGAGTGAGATCATCCATAATCATATCTGTTCAGTTCAGTTTCAGTTCATCTTTAATTTCTAAAATACGGTGAATACTTCTTTATCATCTGAGAGAGAGATAATCTGACGCAAACATGCTTCTTCTCGGTTCAGATCTGAGTCAAGGCTGGGGCTAATGTGAAAAGCAAAGGCCAAACTGAACAATTTACGAATTCTGAACAAGGACAGACAAAATCAATGGCACGGCGGCTCTGCACATCATCTGTGTCTGTGGGGCCACACGCCTAGGCGCATATATCAGAGATCACCTGTCTCACTCCCTCCCACTCCTGATTTTTACCACCTTTCTGATCATCTCTGCTGGACAGAGAGAGAGGTCTGACCACCTTACTTATATATATATATATATATCACTTGCTTTATATTTTATTTTCTCATTGAACAAAAAATAAACAGAAATAAACCAGCACCAATATATTATCCCATGCAATTTGATTAAAAGCGGTCATTACAATAGCAAACCACAGAATATAACATGCATGAATCAGTGCACATTTTAAAGCTTTAATACGAGTGGAACTGGTCCGACCTGAAAACGTATAGTAGGAGCAACAGCGCCCTCAAGATAGAAAGAGTGTAAAAGAGGCATTAATAAACTTTTGTTCCTGGCAGTTTTGCAGGTGTTAGAGCAGATTTTGGTGCTTGTTGGGAAGACATTTTAATGACAAAGAATGCGAAAAGCTAAATCATTGTTATTAAATCACCCAGGCCTCAGGTGGACGCAGAATTTGCCGGTGTATCACAGAGGCTTCGCTAAAATTGCTATATTTTTTGGAGGACATAACTGTGGTGGAATTATGTTAAACATTGTGGCTGCAACCACTTGCTGTGGCAACATTTGTGGCCAACATTTAAATTCAAATTTAAATTTTGTGTGTCATTTTGTGTGTAACTTGACAAAATAAACAAATCTTCGAACTCCCTCGGAAAACTTTTCTTACCCAAGGGCGACATCTTGTGGCTTGAATTTGTCACTGGTTTACGTTGTGATTTCCTCACGCTTTTCATGTCAATGTCTCCATAGGGGTGTGCGAGATATATATATATATATATATATATATACACATATATACGAATAAGATATGTTGCAGCTGACTCTTCATAATCTGTGTGATCAGTTCACAACAGTGAAAGAAATTAAAGTTTTCTCATACATTTAAATATATATATTTACCTTTATAAAGCCTTTTTTCTAAACATGCTCATCCTTTGCGCCAAGTTTTTGCATTTAACCCAACTACATACTGTAGTTCCTCTGTCGTTACCGCTTTAGTGTATAGTTGTGCTGCTTCACACAATATGCATTTATCAGTTTCACCTTTTCTCTTTATTACAAGTGTAACCCCAGGCACTATTGGTGGCTGTGGTTACTAAGACTTCTCTCTCTATGAGAAGATACACTATGATGGAGCAATCAAGTTACTAAGTTCGCTACAGGAGGGCAAGAATTGGAGAATCACATTAACAATACAGACAGACCAGGAAAATAACTCAAGTACTTTGAATGAAGGTTGAAAGGATAACTTAAAAACATAACATGAAATAAAAAGAAAATGTTGGAGTGTACATCCAAGAAAATGATCCCTTCTTTTCTTTGTATTAGAATTAAATATTTGAGCTCCTTTTGTAGTAATTTACTTTAATTAAGTAAATTAATTATAATTACCAGTAATTATTTTACTGCACTGCAATTTGTGTTTTATATTTAACTTCTATGTTTGAATTTATTATTAATTTATTTTTATTTATTATATATTTTACATTATTAATTTTTAGCTTTCTAGGAAAAAAACTAGTTTTGTTGTTACTGGTTTAAGTCAAAACCCCTGACCCACAACAAACGGAACAAATACAATAGATCACTCCAGGAAAATAAATTCAGTATCAGTATATGAAAAGTTCTCAGTCCATAAAATAAATGTAAAAAATGAACAAAAAAAGGGAAATGATGAAAACAGGGAACACGAGCGTTTCCTTGTGGTTCAAGTGCAAAACGTTGAGCGCAATAGTCAGTGAGATGATCAGTGTCGAGGTAGGTTGGTGTGAAATACCACCAGGAACAGATGAACTCCACTTGAAATAAAGGATCATGTGATGAGTCGCAGGGATTTCTTCTAGTTGTCTCTCTTCCTCAGGGTTGTCTATTTGGGTGGCTCGCCATCTCAGGATCCCAATCAAAAAACTTAAAAGAACCTGACCTGTTTATACAAACAGTGTCACAATATCACAGACCATTAACATGAATGTTAAAACTCAGTATATACTTTCATTGATATGCATGCAAACACTCAAATGGTTGCACATAAAAGATAATCATCTACATACTATCAATATGTGCTATGATTTTTTTAGAAGCTCTTCAGAAATACAGCACAGCTGTAAAACATTTAATATGACAACTGAACACTGTTACACTCTTGCATAAAATGCTTCAAAACATTAACATAACATATTAAACTTCATTTGAGAAGGTTCAACATGATATTACTCTGAAACTCAATTTCAAACCCTTAACCAACCGCATTGGATCTCTGGGTTTATGATTGCATATCATCTGCTTCAACATCATCAACGATTCGCGCTTTCAATCTGCAAAGCGCGTGCTCTCCCTCCGCAACTATGCGTCTGGTATCAGTGACGTCATTCTCAGCGCGCACCTTATAACAGGTGTTTTGCTTGAGTTGCTAGTTAAATTATTTTGAAGTTTCCTACAAAACAGCAAAACAACTTTAAATACGCTTTAGCTTTTATTTTATTGGAAATCATTTTATTATAAATTATATTTGTTTATATTTGTATTGACAATTGCTTTTTGTACTATGCTGATGGATTAATAAACAGGGAAAAGCTTTGTTGATGATAACATGCGCTAATATTATATTGTTCTGTATGTGTGTGTCCAATAATAAGGACATAGGAAAATAATAAACAAGACAGTCGTGGCTTGTTATATTGTGTATATCGCATTAAGAAAATATATTCACCAGTGCAGGACTGCTTAAAGTAACTTACATTAGACTAATACTGGAGTTGGGTGCTATCTTCCTAGTGGAACAGACGAGTGGTCATCCAGGGGGCCACAACCTTGATACCTGACAAGAAACCATCCCAGGTGCCAGACAGGGGATGGAATGCGGAATTTGAGCCAAAACTGAAAGGGATGCATGTGAAGCAGACCCAGATGACTCACAAAGGCAGGTTATGTGGGTGTAAAAGTATGCATTTTTCAGGTCCACAGTCAAAAACCTGAGGTCCAGAATGGGTCTGAGGCTGGTCAGAGCACTTGAAGAGGAAATGATGCAGTGCCTATGAATGTCTTCTGAGCCTCCAAAAACCTCTCTGCAAACCCGTTTACAGTGGGACCAAAGATAAAGACGCTATATGCATTTTCCCAACAGAAAAATAACAAACTGTTTCTATGCATTTATTTTTGTTGTGGTCAATATTGGGCTCACAAATGACTTATTACTGTGAGTGGATAAATTTCAGCCACCAACGAAGACTTTTTCGACAGTTTTTGGAAACACCCTGATACCACACATAAATAAATAAATAATGAAAAATATACATGTGAAGCTCCAAGACGGTGGCATGTTATGATAATGTTTTGTAGCTCTGCTTAAAGAAGTATTGTAGTTCATGTAAAATGTTTGCAGCATGGGCGTAGAATGAAGGGGACTTGGTAATGTATTATGCTTATATATTGTATTGTATTTCTAGAATTATTTAATACAATTTTGATGATGCATTTTTTATAATAAAATCTGGTCTCTGGTATAAAAGCGTATGTGGAACACAAAGAGTTCCTAACTAGTATACTAAAAAAAAAAAATATTTAATAAAAAAACTTTTCAATGGATTTATCTTTGTATTTATTATTATTGAACTTAATACCTCTGAACAACCTTGAATAAATCAATAATATATATTTTTTAATTTAATTAGAAGGTTAATGTAATTAACCATGGAATTATATGGATCCAGTATTTTATTTGATTCTGTTTTATTTGTTATTTTATTTATATTTGATGTCATTTTACCCATAAGGGGGCGCTAACAGATGAAAAATGCAATGACCTGTCAGCAACACCGTGTCAGACTCATAAAGAGAACGCATAATTACCACAAACACCTCTCTGACCTTGTTCACAGTTAAGCAGGAAACTGACTTTCAACATTAGCTGTTTTTGTTTTTGGCCAGTCGAGTTATATATATGCAAGCATCCAGACATTCTACACTGTACATACTTCATATAGCATACCAGCTCAAACCCTGCATGTTCAGAAAACATTTCTATTTGAGAAAGTGTTGAGAAGGCTCTCACTCTCACTATTTCAATTTAAGAATAGATCTTCTGTGATCGACTAACCTCAAAACCAGGATAAGTATAAGAAAAGCACTGACTAGTATTGTGTTGAAAACAATAAGAGTCAAACGTAATTAACCATGGAATTTTACGGATCCAGTATTTTATTTCATTCTGTTTTATTTGGTATTTTTTAAAATTACAATGGTAATGTCTTGTTTTTGTTCATTGGAATATAAAGCAGTACTTTCTCTATAGGCCAAACTCATTCTGGAACTTGTCATTACTCAAGTAATGCAACTAAAAATCATGTCCCCTCTGCTACATGTCTTCCTGTCCCCTACTGACAGCACGTGGACAGCACGTTTGTTTTGATGGGACAGGGGTAGTTGCAGCTCATTAGCAGGCAGGGCCGGGGCACCTAAAGAGTGACGGCCCACTGCCGCTATTGGATTATGGGAGGGATTTTCAACTTGCATTAATCTGTGAGGCCACAGACAGTCCAACAGCCACTCAATCCCAGCGCTCTTTGTGCCTGACAGCTCTCATACATTTGCATCTCTCCGATCAAAGTGTGTGAGGCAGCGAAGACGCAGACTAAGACTTGGAAAATGAACCTTTTCTGCTTCACTCTGGTAAGAGAAAGCTTCATGTTTGTTCTTTTATGACAGCTGGATATGGATCCAGTTTTTATCAGGTATGATTCATCAGCTGTTTCAGAAGATTAACAGAAATGAGAGGTTGACACCTTGCTATCTGAACTGAGTCACGCCGGCACTGTATGCCATATCAGACTGAACTGATTATCTGCGTCTCTAGATCCTTGATTCCACTGGTGTTGGTTTAACTTGTACTTGTACGTTTGTATAACAGCTCTGGTTTAATACACTCAAGTGATGCTTTTCCAACAGACCTTTTATATTATCAACCAATATTGCAGAAAAAGGTGCTAAAATGCTTATTTTAGCTGAAGACATTGCTTTGCAGCAAGTGAAAGTGGGATTGTGAGTGTATGGAAACGTTAGGTAAGGATTACCATCAGACAGAGAACTCCTTACAGCAGATCACGGATCAGCAGAAAGGAAAATGTCCTATTCATAGATCAGGGGCACCTCTGAAGGTCTTGAGAGGCCACTACATTCCCCAAATACAGATATATCCATCCAACAATAACCTGTAGCTCCTGAACTTGTGTGAAAAGGGTCTGGGCCATCCATTCTTCAATTTAATAGAATGCAGATCTAAACACCAAAGATCAAGACCTTCAGTCACACATTTATCACATAGTTATTGTATAATTGCAGAAATTTTGTGCATGAAATTGAAGTGTGTGCATATTTTTGTGCGTAACTAATTTTTACAATATGAATGAGTCTATATATATATACTTATGTATATGTGTTTGTGTGTATTGAATTGAATTCATTTATATATATATATATATATATATATATTTATTATTGGAGTATGATTTACAAAAAAATACAATAAAAAATCATGGTTCATTCAACGTGTTACTTGCAGCTTCTTTGTAATTATTATTGATATATATACACACACACACACACATAATAATAATAATAAATGTATGTACGAATTGTGATCACATCACAATCATATACTCACATCACCTTTGGCCTGTGATAGATTGTCCCTTCTGTAAGCTCTAACCTTTGTTATCTTTTGTAGAGGTGCATTTTGACATAAACTGTTAAAAATCAAGGTGAAATATGAATGTTTAGGAAGCATTTCCACAAAAGGGCTTATATTTCTAAGAATAAATATTCTTATTTTATAATATTTTTATTCTGTGTTTGGTTCAGGATGGCTCTACAGACAGTCTGTATGAGCCGGCCCAGATTGGACAGAACACTCAAGATTTATTACCCAGAAGGCTGGCTAGTCCCAATTCTGTGAAGAACGCGAGTGTTTGGAGTGGATCTGAGCCCTGCGTCGCCATGGTGGGTTCATCCTCACGTGCCTAGAAATGCACATGGTCACATGGTCTTTCATGAGGCTATGAGCTGGTGGTTATGTCGAATGTGACATTGACAAAAATATTAATAAGGAAAAGTGCTGCCACCTGTATAACCGCTGATTAATCTGTGAGTGACGTGTGTGGGGTACAGCAGGTCACACTCATTAGGAAATTACCAAAATCCCTGCATGACTTTTTATCCAGACGAGATGCCACATGAGGCCATGGACATTTGATGTATCAGATATCACAATGCACTAAATACATTCTGGTATTTTATTCTAGAAGCTTCCAGAAACTCGCACAAGTAAGACTCAAGAAAGTACGATTTTGGAAAAGGCAAAGAGAAAGTAAGTTGTTGATCTTTTGTCTGTTAATGATCTGTATAACATGTCATTGATTTATTTATGTTAATAGAATTACTCCTTTTATGAGAATGATAACATAAACATAGCTGTCAGGGTCGTTTATTCGCTTTAGGGCTCCCATTAGATCATGATGTGCCATATGCTGTGTTTTATGAGAGAATGAGAGAGCTGGATTAGGATTATATTAATTGGGACAAGTGTGAGGGATTTAGTTACTGTTCTAACTCACCTGTTTAAACCAATGCCAGACTTGTCACTGCTTTAACATCACATACTGGTAATGTCTTGTAAAATAGCTCAGTTTTGACCAGAACAAGTCAAGTTATGGTTGAAGGTTGGTTAATACTGAATAACACAGATTAAAAACTGAGAGAAGTGACTAAACCGAGTGCTTCCAGCCAGCACACAATGTTATTAGATGTTGATATTTGGTTAAATTCTGGTTGTGACATCAGGTGACCAAAATTCTACGCAAATTCAAAGTCTAATGTCAATGTTCAATTGCCGTCCAATACCAACGTCACCTGACGTTGATATTTTGTTGTTTTTAGGTTGTGTAACCAAACGAAAGTTTTCAACCAAAATGCAATGTCTGTCTGACGTCATGTCTAACGTCAATCTGACGTTATATGGATGTTCGGTGCCTGGTCTGCATCACAGTCTATAGTCTGAATTGTGAACTGATTCATTTTTAACCGTTACAGCGTAGAAATCGATGAAAATCACCAAGGAAAAGAGTCCATCGATTGGCCGACAGAACAATACTAATTACATCATAGCTATTTTAGCCTTATTTACACATTATAAACATTCAGTGATTCAAATCTTCCCCAACCGGCCCAGTGGCATCTGAATGATTCAATTTATATCATGAATTTACCGAAATCGTTTCGCTACATGAACCAACTTAGTGATTCATTCATAATACGAACACCGATTTGCTAGTTCTGTTGCTAAACAGTCCATAGAAAAATACTAGCATTAGTCATAATCATTTTAATGTGTTATGTAGGCTATGTATTGTTTCGGTTTACCTGACAAGCACTGTCTTCTTTCAGATGTAGCTGGGTAACTTAACGTAATATTTAACGTTACAAAGAGACATTCATCATTTTGGTGTCTGATGTTTGTTGCACTGGCAGCTTTCCAAACTTTAGTTTTATAGCTATTTATTATACGGCTCTCTGGATTGCTTGATTCTGATTGGTCAGTTGAGACATTTGTAGGTTCGTTCTTTTCAAATAATAACCGCTCCAAAGTAATAAGGCATAGCTGGTGCTAGTTGTATGTTTAAAATCCCTCCGCGCAAACAAAGATTACCGTTTGGCGCCATCTTGTGACAAACACTGAACAAACACAATTAACAATGGAAAATTTTCAAATAAATAATTAATAATATTCATATGTAGATGTTATAAATTGTCTTACTAACGCTTGAATGTTGGTCACGTGGTACTATATCGTTTCGCGGAAGGATGAAAATGTTCATTTAAAACAAATATGCCAATAAAATGTTTCATATTCATGTCCAGTTTTTTTAACTGGATGTGGCAAGTAGCCGTGTAATAAGCGGGATAATGCACAGGCAGCCTGTAGTTATCACGAAATACAGCGTGATACAAGACCTGATCACACTGTCAGGGCTTATTTCTGCGATAACAACTAGCTGCCTGTGCATTATCCCTTACATAAATTATGGTTATGTGCATTGACCATGAAAAAGATATGTAAGGTCGGCTTGAACTGGCGTGCAATTTAAAAACGTCTATACATCAATGGTGTATATACGCTTTTATTACGCGTAGGGTATAGTAGCTTCTAATATATATAGATATAGATTGTATAGATATTAATTAATATATATATATATATAATTTAAATTTAACAATTTACTTGTTGGAAAATTGCCATTTTACATTCCATTTAACTAACAGAATTATAATATAAATTGAATATGCCTTCGTTTTTATATTGTTATCAAACTTTAAATAAACCTTATATAATTTAACATTATGTTTATGTATTTATTTTTATTATGCAGTTTCTCTTTCTCGTAACAGGTCCCAGTTACTATCCACATCAGAAGACGAGACTACAGGTTTGTCTGTGTGTTTTGAACAAATATCCAGAATTCCTTGCTGATCTCCCTCACACAGTTAATTAAAAACTTAAACCACATGCCTAATACTACAGAAGTAATAATACTGCTAGTCATCATAGAACAAAGTGTCACAGAGTTTAAAGGTCTGTCAAATTCATAATCCGAGGGTCAGTTATTCCATTCAGGACTTCATCTGTCTGGAACCGTAGCATTAAGCTTTATTCATCTAATTTTTTTTTGCCTTGTTTCAGGATTAAGGATTGAACTTGAAAAAATATATATTTTTTGTATTTGACCCACTGAATTCCAGCAAAGCTCTTCTGCCTTGTATTTTTGAGCACTGTTATCCAAATGCCGGTCCTGCTGACCTACTTGGCGGCAGCGCCTCTCAATAATACTATTTCATTTGCCTTCAATGTTTTGCTCTTAAAATAACCCGTTATTATCTCTGACAGATCATACAGAGTCTGATGCCCACTGGCCATCCACCAGGAAAAAAGACAACTTGGTACACAGCAAGAACCATTCAAACTCAGGTAACAGGTCTAAAGAGACGGCAGTGTGTGTGTTTGGTTAGCCGAGCAAGTGTGGTGGGCTCGGGGTCATAGAGAGCCATGCATGTCAAACAGTCTTAGTGGATTAGATCAGTGACAACACAAAGCAATTCTAAAAGCCCATGTGAAACAGAGGATTTGATTTGGGCTCAGACTGATTCACTGACAGTCAGATAAAATGTGATCAGGGTCACACTCTCTTCCCCAGACTTCCCAAGTTTCCATCTAAATCTAAGGTCTGCATTGTCATAAATCCAGGGCTTGAGCTAAATTGTGCTGTATTTTAATCTAGAGACGGTCAAAGATCACCACCGGTCAAAACTCAGTAGAGAAGAGAAAGAAGAGCGGGTGAATACAGAGAAGACGGTTAAAAATCCATCCGTCCAGGTAAATCGCTGCAGCGGCACAGAACAAATATTGTGCAATATGACTTTAATGAGCCATCCAGAAAATGTGTCTCTTGATAATACTGGATACATTTCTCAGTGATTAAATTCTCCATTACACTAATGTGATTCAGTCACCTGTGTATTTTTGCACTTTTATCATTCTTTCAATGTCAGTCCTGAGATCTTTACAATAAGACAATATCGTTTTCTAACTGATTCAGCACGGGTGTTTTTTAAACAGGGTGTGAATTTTGAAGCCTGGAATCCCAATAGAGAAAACTCTGAATGCAGACAGCAAGACTTGGTGAGATTCTTCTCTAATGACTGCATCAAACCTTATAGTGTACTAAATGTTAGTTATGAATTTTGTATTGTATGCTCCCTTCCCTTATTGCTCAGTCTATAGATATTTCCCATACTATTTTGAGGGGAAAATGTGAATAATTATGCATAAATAGAATAAAAAACTATTTTCTGAAAAATCAAGTCAAATGGATAATATATTAGAAATGCACCAGTTTCTATGGGTAGCCAATCTTAATAACTAAAATTAAGCGGCTTATATTACAATGCACTATTGCTTTGTTTAAATATATAAAAACACTAAAAACTAAAATTAGTCATGTTAAAATAAAAGCAGATGATATTACCAGTCTGTATAATTTTTAATAATAAAAAAAAAAACACTACAAACTATATGGAATGTTGTGCTATTTTAAATCAGTTAAAAATAAAACATTAAAATAATGTCAAATTGAGTAATTATAATATACTGTGTCGAAATGTATTAGAATTTTTATACATATATTTAACAAATACATATATTTGTGTGTGTGTGTGTGTGTGTGTATATATATAGAATTTATTTATTTATTTATTTAATTTGTTGAACCTGCTTGTGGATTCTGACATTACGTGAAGGAATTAAAATTGTAAATTGAAGAAAAAAATAAATTGTGTTTTTATGGAAATAGAGGTCAGATTATAACTCAAATAACATGTCAGTGTAAGAATGCACATCTGTGAAAAGCTTCTAATAAGGTCAGAGCCTGAGGGAAGAGCTTTAGTATTACCCAGAATCCCCAGCAGTTTGTAGAATCTCGTGTGTGTTGATCTTGAGGCAGATTGAGAGAGGTCAACTGTACGCAGCATCTCTGATCTCCCTCACGTGCTGTAATTACCCAATGCCTCCTCATTTCAGACCAGGAGGTCAGAGAGTGAGGATGAAGCGCAAGGTACGCTGAAGAAGATCCAGAAACTGGTGGGAGGAAAAAAGGGGAGTCAAAGTGCCACAGAGGAGCCGAAAAACAACACAGAGCCTGGCGGTAAGAACCTAAATAATAATTTCCTCATGGGGACAAAATAAAACAAAAAACTGCATCTTCCATATCAGTTCCTTGTTACATCATTTGACAGAATCCAATGGCAAAGGCCACAGTCCTGTCATAACCTGCATCAATCTGACCAAAAAAGCTGAGAAGAAACACACAAGAGCATCCACACGGCAATCCCAGCAGCCCCTGCAGGATAAAGACTTTGATACAGCAGAAACAGAGGGTTCTTGGAGTCCAGGGCTCTTTCAGGAGTACTGGAGCCCCATGTCGTATTCTCCAGCGTGGGAGACGTCCACACACACCTGCCACAGGTCAACAGCTGAGCAGGTCATGTACAACTTTAACTTTACCCTCCCCAGAGACACGGACTGGGAGAAATACGAGGAGCTCTTCCATCGACTGGACCCTTATAAACGAGACCAACAAGACCGGTGGATCACCCACTCCGTCATGGACCTGGACACACCGGACCCTCTGGTGAGACGCTGATCAGAGCTGCACTTCCTGTTGAAAGGACAGACAAGATTAAAGGGTTACTCCACCCCAAAACGAATTTATCACTTACCCTGTCAGTACAAACCCGTAAAAGCTTTGTTCATCCTGGCAATGGAATTTATGATATTTAGGTGCTGGTGATATGGGGATTTCGGGCAGAAGTGCTAAAAATCCAAAATTTGTGAAAAAGACATTTTTTTTTTTTTCTTTTTAAATATTTTTAAATGGTAATGTTTTCCTTTAGCCCCAGGATAACAAAATAGGCATATTTGTGTGACAAAAACATTTAAAAATGTAAATTAATAAATAATAATAATAAATAAATAAATAGTAACAATTAAATAAGAACAATAATTGCTAAATTTTGTTTTTATTGATATGGTCTTATTTAGTTAATTTATTATTAATTTAACTTAATTTATGTTAAATTAATTTGTACAGTAATAAGATGTACATTGTGTAATATTATGTGTTTTTTGGTCTTCTTTAAAATAAATTTATTTAGCAAGGATTTAGTAAAGGAAAATACTACATAATAATAACAGTAAATCGAATTTGTCAAATTAAAGTTGTTTTTGAATTTTCTGTTTATCAAAAAATCCTGAAAACACAATATTAGCCAACACAACGGCTTACATTTCAACATTGATTAATTATAAGAAATATTTCTGAAGCATAATGGTGATAACAGCACACTGAAGACTTGAGTCATGATGCTGAAAATTCAGCTTTGCCAGCACAGAAATATATTACAACAGATATTGCAAACTGTAATATATAACAGTATTATTGTTTGTACTGAATTTAACATTTAGCTTTGGTGAGCATAAAAATATTGGCTTTTTTCAAAAATACAAAAAAAATGTACTGACCACCGTTTTTAAACGGTATATGAATTAATTGAGGCTAAATAAATTCTCAATTAAAGAAATGTCTTATTTCCACAGATCACATAAATTACATCAGAATAACCGGGTGTTGCTGTAAAAGATTGTCATGATGATAAAGACGCATTATTTTCTCTTGAAGAGACACTTTAAAGTCACTGATTAGAGTAGTGTCAAAGTAGATGCTCACATCCTGTGTGTGGTTGAGGAAGTGTGTTTAGACTCGCCTGCATGTGTGAGCTGCTTTAGGCCAGTGCGAGTATCTTCTATAAGAGCGGAGCGGCTTTTTGTCAGGAGAAATTAAGAGAAAAACATTTGACTTATTGGCAGAATGCTCCAAAGAAAACCATCCAATGTCTCTGACAAATCAAAGAATAAACCCAAGGTAAAAAACTAAAACACTTTATCCATCTGTTATGGTGAAATGATACATTATGCAAGTACTGTGTGTGTTCAGCTAACAGTTATTTGGTTTTAGACTTCTTCTTAGCCATATAAAAATCTGTCACCTTTAGTGACCATTAGTTATCTCTTCTGTGACGACTAGACTATGGTGTAAAAACTCAAGATGCAATCAAGACTGTTTGCAGCTATAGACCACTTTAACCTATTTTATTTCTTCATTTTGGTTCAGCGTTCCACCAGTTTTGGGATTTTTGACAGACAGCATCCCACTCAGGTCAAAGCAGAAGAGAAGGTAGAAAATTTGGTGAGTTTGGTTTCTTTTGTTATTAAAGCACAAATAAAAACCTGGTCTCTGAAATCTCCCGCACTAAGCTCCATGTGTGTCTCTGCAGCCCGTGGAAGCAGCTGAGGTGGATCCCGGTAAATCAGGAGGTCTCGGGAAGAAGATGAAGAACATCTCACTGACCATGCGTAAAAAGATGGGCAGGAAATACACTAAAGCCATGTCAGAGGAAATGGTAAGCGCTTGCTTGACTGCTTGCTATAACCTTACAGTATCCACCGTGTGTTTTTAGGTTTTTAGGTTAACAACACTCTTCTTATCAAATAACGATGTAACACCCAAAAATGAAAATTCTGTCATAGTTTACTCTCATGTCATTCCAAGTTTGCATTTCTTTCTCATGTGGAACACAAATATTTTGAAGAATGTTAATAGTTCCCATTGACTTTCACTGTGTATAATATAAGGTTTATCTTGAGTAAATGGTGCGAGTCTAAGTTATTAACACAAAAAACGCAACATCTCTGTAGTTTTCTAGTTACTTTCAAGCTTGAAAAAAGTGGTGAACCTTTATTTTGCCGCTGTACTATTAAGAGCTTCTGAGGAGATGGTGTGGGCGGATTACATGCAGCTCCCATGTCTGAGGTAAAAATGGCAGCACAGCTCTCGCGGATTAAAGACTTTGCTCCCTCGAGCAACCCGCGGCCTGCCACGACCTGATTTGCTACCTGAGGACCTGTCATGTATCAGTTTTGGTTAGGACTCTTGCCTGAGATTTCCTCTGATGTTTTTCACAGGGCGAGGAGAACGAAGCTGCGACGGCTGAAGCCGTAGACGGCAGATTGGCCAAAGGCTGCAACCACTCCAGTAACTCCGTAGAGAGTTTGTTCAGCTTGCACAGCGGCCAGAGTTCATCCAGTAAGCTGAATTAAACTAATAGACCATTTATTTTTGGACCATGAGCCTAATTTTAAAGTTCCCCTATTTTGGGTTATGAAATAAATTGGTTTTGGGACTCCTAAAAAGAAAAGGGGCACTTTAAAACGTAAAACAGAGCTGCCACAGAGGTAAAAATGTACTGTTTACTCAATTGACATTTTGACGCAGGTGTGCTTTTGACATTTCAGCCATGTGGTTTGAGTTTAACCGGTTGTTTTTGCATTTCCTGGTGCTTTAGGTGGTGTGACCAGCGGCTCTGAGGGTTGTAGTAACAGGGACAGCCTGCGTTTAGAAGAAGATGTTCCCTACACAGGCCAGTTCTGTGGAAGAGCCAAGGTCCACACCGACTTCGTTCCCAGTCCATATGACACAGAGTCTCTCAAACTCAAGGTAAAAACCAATAATCCTATAAAGAACTCACTCAACTCATCTCAGAGCTATTAACATGTTCTTTGTCATTTGTAAGGCGGGAGATGTGATTGATATCATCAGCAAACCTGCAATGGGCATCTGGACTGGGATGTTAAACGGTAAAATAGGAAACTTTAAGTTCATTTACGTCAACGTGCTGGTGGAAGAAACCGTGCCAGAACCAAGGATTCGCTCTCACCGGAGGAGCAGAAGACCTCGACCCAAAACTCTTCAGGAACTTCTGGAAAGACTCAATTTGGAGGTGCTTAAAATGGCTAATTAAATGCTAAAGCTGATGAATAAGCTTGCTATACCCACAGATTCACATTCAAGCATCTGAAAAACAGGATGTAAGGTATTATCTGATGTAGTTGACGCTACATTAACCGACAAAAATGTTTCTGCAGGAGCACATTTCATCTTTGCTTTTGAATGGGTATCAGACGGTGGAAGATCTTCGGGATTTGAAGGAGCAGCATCTCGTGGAGCTCAATGTGACTGACCCTGAACACAGACACCGGCTGCTATTGGCGGCGGAATACCTGCAAGACCCTGAATGTAAGTGGTTGAGCATCAGAAGTCAGCAAAATATTAATAAATTCCAGGAAATTGCACATAGACAATGATCTCTTGGGTTTTTTTGGCATTTTAGCTTTTATTAATAAAAGCTCTCACAGTTTAAGCTCTGATGTAGGATGAGCACATCAGCGCTGTGATCATACAGTGTTTTAGATGCTCAAAAACAAACCTCATCAAAGCCACAAGGATGAAGCGGCAGGTTGAAAACACTACTTTTCACACATTTTCCCTCAGATAAGAATCTAGTTCCTTTCCACTCAACTGTCTGATAATTTTAGTGACATTAAAGTTGAAAGCAAAACAAAGATGCAATATAATAGATTCAAATGCAAAATAAAAATACATAAAAAAAATGTAACATGTAAAAAAAAATCTTAAAAAATACTAACAAAAAAAAGAAAATTTTAACAAAATGCCATCACGATATAAATGGAACAGAAAACAGGGACTGAATTAAAAGGCAAAATATATTTTTAATGATGCAACTGATTTGTGTGTGTATGAATAAAACAAAGATTGTATTTTGCTTCAAAATTAGATGTTGTTTTTTTTATATTATACACACACACACACACACACACACATTTAAATGAATATAATATTGTATAAATTAAATTAAGTATAAATTAATTATTTTATAAAAATAATTTCAGTCTTTGTTTTATCATTTGAGTTCCTTAGTGTAAAGCAAAAAAACAACAACACTGCTAGTGGAAAAAAGTGAATGTCATTGAGGGCCGTTTTTTGCATGTGATGAAAGACCCAACAGGAAGCGTGTTGAGTTTGTGTGGGTATCCGTCTTTTAATTTCAGATGTTTAGCCACACCTCACATACGGCATCAAACGCTGAAATACACAGAAAAACATTTCGTCTGCTGCGTGTTATGAAGACACACTTCCAAGTACCCCATGAATATTCATGCACAATCATCTGATGACATTATCATGACGTCTGTGTGGGGTTTTTTTCTTTATTTTTTTTCTGATACAGATAATAATCAGAGCCATGGAGAGAAAGATGAAGAGCCCAAATCTCCCTCTGAACAAGTCAAAACTGAATTAAACGACTGTCCGAGAGACTCAGGCTGTTACATCGGATCTGACTGTTCAGACAACAGTAAAGAGGACACAGATACCCAGCCGGCCCCTCTCAGCCCACCTGCAACACAACCATAACCACAGCCCTGCATAATGCTTTTTATCTCAGCCTCGCCTGCCTCTGGTTGGTGCAAAGACTGTTACCCACTGGCCACAACCTATATTGGCCAGAGTTTC
The DNA here is from genome assembly GCA_034779775.1 of Enteromius afrohamiltoni. Classification (NCBI taxonomy): domain Eukaryota; kingdom Metazoa; phylum Chordata; class Actinopteri; order Cypriniformes; family Cyprinidae; genus Enteromius; species Enteromius afrohamiltoni. Next base: position 13,788,318 of record JAUYWG010000044.1, read on the forward strand.
TGACTGTGTAAAGGAGCCTTTGTGTTTCAGAGCTGTTGCATTAATGTGTCTGTGACAACACTGGTTTCTCACATCATGGACACTGTGAGAAGTAGCTATAGATGACATGTAAATACACTGTAAATATGGTGAGAGTGGTGAAGCTTTGCTCTTGTAAACAGTTTAAACTTTGCATTGCAGATACTAGACAAAACAACAAACTATTGAGATTACAAATGCATTATTTTCATGCAATAAAAATCTTTATATCATACTAATTTCATTTGTTACATATATGTCCAGTCATATTAATATAGTGATAATTACTGGCACAGATGAGGCTTATGTCAGTGACTTCCTGAAACTAAAAGTGATGAGCTCGGTGACACACGGGGACTAATAACATACTGCCATCTAGTGTGAGCCCTTACTAACTACAGCCATAAAAACTAAGCAAACTCCCATCTTTTACATCAACCATGCACATGTAACTCAGAATTGTTGAAAAGCCTTTGTCAAAATATAATCTTACAGCTTTTGCCGAAATCGGATTTAAAAATAACTGGTAACACTTTATAATAACATTAGCAAATATAATAACGGTTTATTATTCATTAGGTAATGCACATTCAAATAAGTAAAAATTACTTATTTTTTGAATATGCATGAACTACACAATTTATTAATGATTACATAAGATTACATAAGAAAAAAATCTGACCAATGAGAATGAAGCGTGTCGTCATCAAGGCTTTCGCAGGCGATTTTGCGCAACTGCAGCGCCTGACCTGTGCGACTGCTCTGGTTTTGCTCTCACGGTACTTTGATGGCACATGTGATCGAAAGGCGGCTGCAGCGCCGATCAAAGTCGGACAAATGATCTTCCCAGAATGCATTGTTTTTTAAGGCGCCAGCCGATTTCAAACGCACCTAATATTAGTGCATATTATAATTAAATACATTTTTTTTGGCAACCTCTAGTTTGGGAGTCATAAAACCAAAACATTCAGAACATATAATAGGGCCACTTTAATAAAAAATACAGATAAAATAGTAATATATTACCGCAATTTAAAATAACCATTTTCTATTTACAAATATGTATTTGAGCTCTATTTTCCTGTATATTTGAAAACAGTTGTGCTGCTTAATATTTCTGTGGAAGCCAAGAAACATCTAAAGGATTTTTAGATGAAAGTAAAAAAAACCCAGCATTTATTTAAAATAGAAATGATAACATTCTAACCCCCAGTTTCACAGACAAGGCGTAAGCTAGTCCCAGACTAAATTGCATGTTTGAGCTGTCTCAGATGAAAATATCTTAAATCATGTCAGTGTCATTGTTCTGTGTTAAGATGCACACCTCTAATATTTTCTTATAAGGCATTTTTTGTAAAAGTTGCTTAAATATCTTAATTTAACTAATGCCTAGTCCTGGCTTAAGATAAGCCCCGTTTGTGAAACCAGGCCTAAATGTGTTTAAATGGATCAAACGTGACATTAAAGCATCCTTGCTGAATAAAAGTATTGTAAAATCATACTG
>JAUYWG010000044.1:13792253-13803427 GCA_034779775.1 Enteromius afrohamiltoni
TAAAGCAGCATTTAGCCATTAGATATCAATTATACAAAAAAAGCTAATTATGGTGAACAATACTGGCACAATTCCCAATTCTCAATATAAAGAATTGATGTGCATTTTTGAAGTTTTTGCATTGCATTGCATTGTTTAATATGTAAATGAGCGCAGAAATTTCCACGCTCATCAGCACTGTTTTGGATTGGTGTTCTCGCTCTAATATTACATTAAAAGTATTATTTCCAGGAAAGTTGAATTATTTTGCAGCTTTTTGGAGCACTACAGATTTTTCTGATGCAAATGTATGCAGCCGTTTGCAACATTATTTCTCAATACTGATTTGGCATCATACATAAAGCTTGCCTATTTAAAATCTAGAGCAGAGAATGGATGGTAAAACGTGTTAAACAGGGCCAAGATTCACTACATCCTCCTTGGGAGCTGACAGCATAATCAAACGAACCATTAAATGAACATCCGGCCAATGCGTAGGACTTGATGAATGACAAGCATTCCAAAACTGGCCTGCTTTTAAGAGCGCACTTGAGCGCAGTCAGCAGAGTATGTACTTTAGTGCGTAATAGAAGTGTGTGAACTGGGATTCAGCCAGAGAGAGATCAGTACCATGATCCAGATAGGATTAGGCACTTTCTTCAGGATGTGTGGGGCATCAGAAGAGACGGACTGAACCCCGCTGCACCACATGAGTGAATACAGCCACGGCTCGTTCACTGGATACACATTCACACTCACATTACTGCCAGAAAACTGCCTGCTCAAAACACACACAGAGAGGAAGCTTGCTTAGTAAAAGTATTACAGAACAAAACCTCATACATGCTTTCATACAAAACAAACTATAAAATGGATGATAAAAATGAGTTCTCAAAACCCATTAATGAACCCATAAATACATCTATTAAAATGGGTCAAATATTAGAATTTTATCATATTTCAAATAACTGTATACCATAACTTTTTAATATACTACTTTTTTTTTCAGTAATAGCAATGCAAAATGCTGTCAGTATGATATTTAATACAGATTGGGAAAGGCAGAGGTCTGCTGACGTTCTGAATGTGTGTGTGTACCTGATATCCTGAGCTCTGGCCTGGCTGTAGTGCAGGGTCAGAGTACTGATCCCTCTTTCTTTCAGCTCAGCCACAGGAAGTTTCTCATCTGACGTCTGCTGAAGAAGAGGAACCGCTGCACGCACCTTCTTTCTGTACCAGTCAGGCGTCCACATCACCTACACACACACACACACACACACACATACAAGTAGATGATTATGTCTTTTTCATATTTTAAAAATATTAATACTGAATATTAAGACAACATGTCAATTATATAAGATTGTTATATTAATACATTTGTTGCATTATTCATTTATTATAAATTACGGCTCATTGAGTAGCTGATAAAGGCATTTTATGGGGTTAGACACTGAATAAGACATATTAGACAAGATTACGAATGTCGTCGTCAGGTGACTGTGAGCCAATTAGAGCTGCTGCCATTCTTTCCACATTCAAAAAGATACAATAAAATTTAAATATACAATAAATCACTATTAATTCAAAGAGATATGATAAAAAAAATAAACTTGGTAAATATAATAAATTATAAAATAAACAAACTTCATATAATAATACATAATAATAATATAATACTTAAATGTAATAAAACAATTAAAATACAAACATACAAAACCAGTTAATGATCAAAAAAAAATATATATAAAAAAAAATAAATAAATAAACCACATAAATACAATAAATAAAACAAAATATGAAATAATAATACTTTACGGTTAATTAAAAAAGGCATGATAAATTTGGATGAATTAAAAATTATAAAACAATCCAAGACAAATTGCTATTAATTCAAAAAAGGTATGATAAAATATTAAATAAAAAAATAAAATAAAATTATTCATTCAAAAATTACAGAGCTGTGATTGGTTTGTGGTTTATTTGGGTTACTTTTATCATGTGCAGCGGCCGTCCAAAGGGTATATAGACAAATAAAAGTGAAAATAGATCCTTTTATACTGTTCCACCATGCATTAAATGAATGTCTGAGCAGATGCTGGCTAAAGATGGTCTTTGGACCACAATAGATCATCAGAGGTTTGCTACAGGAAGTGTGTGATGTATGTTGCCCTCACCTGTTCTGGAAGGATGCTGGATCTTTGAATGACCTTCAGTGCATCACTGACCCAGAGTTGGTGTCGGGGGTGTTGAGCTGGAGGTCGTCTCAGGCTGAAGATCACAGAACGGTTTGTTCTATTAGCCAGACGCAGCAGCTCCGCGAGGCTACACACCGTCTGATTGGCTGTGCGGTTTCGATCCTTTTCAGACATGTACTGCACCGTCCAGTATGGGTCATCCTGAGGGACAAACAACCTCAGAATCTTTATGAACTGTGAAGGTGGAAAAGGGAATAAGTAAGGAATCAATTTTAATACCCTGAGAAACCAAAGTCCAGCATTTAGACTGCGAATCTCTGTCCAGTTAAAGAACGAGGCGTCGTGGTCCTGACGGGCCGGAAAAAGTTTGTCCACATTGGTGGTCCTGCGTAGTGTGCGGTCCCTCATTAAAAAGGGCACTCCATCCAGACTAAAGCATTAAAAAAAAAAAAAAACACCAATCACGTTAGAGTCAGGTTACTGCGAGCCAATTAGAGCTGCTGCCATTCTTTCCACATTCAATAAGAGACAATAAAATAAAAAATAAATCAGTATTCATTCAAAGAGGTATTATACAAAAATCTAAAATAAACTAGGTAAATATAATATAATATAATGTTATATAATATAATATAATATATAGTAATAATAATAACAATAATACCTAGTGTAACAAAATAATTAAAATACAAACATACAAAACCAGTTATGAATTATTCAAAAAGGTAAGATTTAAATGCTAAACTAAACAAACGCAGATTAAGTACGCTAAAAAATAAATAAATAAATAAATAAAAAGTAAACTTAACAAAATTGACGGTTAATTCAAAAAAGCATGATTTAAAAAATTGGATTAATTAAAAAAAAAAACAATAAAACAATTTTAGACAGACTCCTATTAATTCAAAAGAGTATGATAAAATTTAAAACAAAAAATAAAATAATATGTTATTCATTCATGTATATGAAGTCATAATACCTGATGGTAACATCTGCTTCCAAGGCAGTGACCTTCTGTTGTAGTGCTTTACTGAATGACATGATGGTGTTTTCTGGAGCAAGCTGAGAGAAAGAGGCTGTGTGTAATGAGAAGTACTCTTTCACACTTTCAAGGAAGTCAAACAAACGTGTTTAAGCTTCATTGTACAATCGGCTTCATGTGTAAGTGTGGCTCTCTACAGCAGTGACACACGATCCTTCCAGAGCTTTCTAACTGTTGCTAAACTTCAGACAGAAGTCTAGATGCCAAACATCCGGCCTGAAAAAACAGAATTATGAAACTCACCATTGGAGCTCCACGACGGCCAATGACAGCAGGACGAGGGCCGAGCTTGGATCGGTCCATGATGCAGGGAGAAGAGATGAAGAGGGGAACCAGATACAGAACCAGGAGGATGCTCGCATAAATCACCAGTGTCACTACTTGAAGCCCTGGATTAACACACACATATGCAAAAAAAAAAAAATACAGTAAAAACACTAATATTGTGAAACTTTATCACCATTTAAAAACAAAATCGAATCCAATTAAATTTATTTCAGAAATGTAATTCTTTGATACAATGCAGAATTTTATCAGTGTCACGTGATCCTTTAGAAATTATTCTAATAGAACTGCATTTGTGACCCTGGACCACAAAACCAGTCAATCTTTTAAAATGTAGATTTATACATCATCTGAAAGCTGATAAGCTTTGACCCAAACTGCCTTTTCTCCTCACATGACCTTCAACTCACTTGATCTTTCCACACGCACCACCTGACTGGCGATGACCCACCCTAACGCTGTGACCGCAGCTAAAGCCCCGATGTGCAGGAAAGGCCCAGTGAACTACAACAGCAAAAGCATAAGTACTTGTCAAGAAGGATTTCAAGACATCGGGCAGCAATATTCTTATGAGGTTGACCAAACCTGCAGAGAAATGATGACAATGTCCCATTCGTCCTGCCAGAAATCATCAATGGACACCACTCCTGTTATGGTTGTGAGCAGAACGGCCAGAACTACAATCTGTAGGAAATAAAACTTATTTTAATATACATGCAGAACTTTAGTCTAGTTCTAGGCTTAAACAGATTTACAAACTCATCTCACCTTATGGATCCAGTACAAATTAAGCTGCTGTCCCAGTGCAATGTGACAAAGTGCAAGAATCTGAAAAACAAACCCCATTAAAATAAACAGAAAAGAAAAATATATAATGAGAAGAAAAGAAAGGCATACATAAAATATTAATAAAAAAAAACAGAAGTAAAATTTTGTATATAATAACATCAAATAAAATAAATGTGAATGTACAGTGTGTGTGTGAACATATAATGGTGATTTTTTTGTTTTTTTTTAACCAAAAAAATCAGTCAGTCATGGCTTCACCGTGTAAAAGCAACAATTATAAGGCCATAAAAAGTTTAAGGGACTGCTGCTCACTTTCTCTATGACACATGTGCACGTGTGAAGAGTGCTCACCATTAAAAATGCAGTGTAAGTGAATCCTGTGAGTGTTGTGGCGAGAATGGGGACTGTGCCATCCTTCCAAACGGCCGAACGATTATACAACAACCTGCCAGAAAACAAACCCATCAACAGAAAAAAACAAAGCATGATTTACATACATGATGCTTTACTAACAGCTTGTGCCAGCACAAAGCGTCAAAACAGTAGGAATTAATACAGAAGGATTAGCGCTGAAAGAGCCTGGACGCAGTTAATATTGTGCACGGCATGATCTGATTGAAAATGCATTTGTAGAAGTTTCTCTTTCAGACACTCAATTTAAGAGTATTCAAGTGAATCACGCAACATGATTTATTAACATTTGTGCTTGTCAAAATACTGGTATCTGAGCCATTATTAATGCCCAAAAAGCAAGTCTTAAAGGGATAGTTCACCCAAAATTGAAAATCCTAGGTGTATGTGACTTTCTTCTTTCAGACGAATCCAATCGAAGTTATAATAAAAACCCATCCAAACCTTTAAATGGGTTTAAACTTCGGAAGACGTGAAATAACGTGCGCGTGTTCATAATAAATGTCCATCACATGGCTCTGTGGGTAAATAAAGTCCACCTGTAGCGAATCCATGCGCTTTTGTATGATGTATTCGCTACAGGAGGACTTTATTCACCCCCCGGAGATATGTAAGGGACGTTTTACTATTTATGTTATTTCACACCATCCCTAACTACTCTGTCTATCAAAACTGCTCGCGACTCTACCTTTTCAACGTTTTGTGCCTTTATTCTTTATTCAAGATTGCATTAATAAGTACTGTGCTTGATATGATGTTGCATCTGTGTTTTTTAATTTGTTTAAAAAATTGTAAAAAAAAAAAAAAAAAAACACCCGCTGGAATTTCCATGCTCATCTGCACGGTTTTGCAGTCTCAAGATTTACTGTTTATTAAAACTGTCCCTTAAAGTCAGGTTAACATCAAGAACGATAAGTATAAAGATAGAGATATTAACGTCCACACCAGGAAACAAAAACCTCAATGCTTGTATCATTCACTACCTTGAAAAAAATTGTTCTTAAAAAAAAAAAAAAAAGGATTCAAACAATATAGTTCATCTGTAGTTATAGCTGTAATGTGGACTAGTCGAGAAGTAAACCTTGCAATCAAACTCATAAAACATGCTTTACCAATGAAATCTGCAATCATGGGTTGCTGTCAGCTTCGTGATGAGGACACACAGCAGGGTTCAGAGTTAATGACCAACTGATGTCACTGCTAAAACAGCAGGTTACTCCAAACATCGGGCTGAACTCACCAGTTGAACTCATTGTAGTCATTACGAGCCTCCAACCAGAAGTAGGACCAGACGAGGAGAAGGAGAAACGAACAGCAGAGGAGGAAGAGCCATGAACATTCCCACTGAAAAACAAAAACAGGAAGCGATGTAAACACACATGTCCTCCAGACAGAGACATTTGTAAAGCAGTCACTTTTATCCCAATGAGGAATGTTTCAGATCAAACAGACGTGTCAAACCAATATCCTGGTCCAAATTTGGACTTTTATTAGCCCTCTTTATATCCTTCACAACATGTTCACATCTGAAACCCTAGGGCTTTACGATCAGCACTTCATATCAAGTATGGCATAGGACCCAAAAGGCCACCGAGATCAAATACAAGACGCAGTTTTTAACATGCCTTAAAGTTTTAAAGAGCATGATAAAAAGTGAGCTTAAGTAACTAATAAGTTTAAGAACAAAATGACAAGAATTTTATTAAATTCCATCACCACAGAAACCAAACAGCGAACTGCAGCAGCAATGGAACATTTTCAGCACAGCGGGATCTTTCAGAAAGAGAGAGAGTGAGAGAGAGACATTGCCTGGCACCAAAGCATGTTTCCTGGGAGACCAGACAAGGTTGCTGCTGGAGCTCGAGAGGGTGGAGCTTTATTGTTCTGTTAACAGGAGTTATGGGTGATGTTATCTGGGTTCACCTGATGCTGAGAGTGAAAAGGTTTTACTGTGTGAATGACTGTCAAATTTTTAAATATTTAGAAACCTGTGGCATACTACACCATAAAAAGTCCTTTTTCCAGATGTACGTGTTAAATGACCTGTTAAAAGGAAAAGCAATGGCTGCAGTTTAAGTACTCAATCTGTCAGACAGCATTCTAATTTCGTTAGGGAAAGGATGTAACTAATTATTTTTGTAGTATAATAAAATGTTTTTTTTCGCCCAAGAAAATTCTGTTTTTTGTGAACTGCAAGTACTCACTTCAACTAGGAATATAGTACGTTTATGACTTTGAAAGACATGTTTTTTTATGTGATTATCTTGTAGTACACAAATCTGTTAGGTAACACCAGGTGAAGTCGAGTTAGCAGATCAGATGGCTTGCATCCTGCTGGCACTCACCGCTTCAGAACCTCAAAAAGACCTTTCAGTTCAGTAGAGGTGTGAAACAGATCTAATGATCTAATGACCACGTCCTGAGGTTCTGTAAGTGATTCGTTCACATGCAGGGTGAAGTAGGGTAACTTCTCACGCCAACACCTCACATTACATCCTAACAAGAATATCCTAACATTTTGATTTGTTAATGATATGTTAATGTATTTAAAGAAATTAGTCTCTTATGCTCACCAAGACTGCATTTATTTGATCGGAAATACTGTAGAAACTGATATTATGAAATAATTTAGTAGAGCAGTTTTCTATTTTAAAATATTTGCTGTAAAATGTGTGAATGTATGTGAGCATACATGTGTGTGCACAACAACTGCATTTATTCCTGTGATGCTCAGCTCAATTTTCAGCAGCATTACCCCAGTCTTTAGTGTCACATTCTCCTTCAGAAATTTTTCAAGATTTATTAGTGTTAAAACTTAGTAGTCAAGTTTTTGTTTACAAACTATATGTGTATGGTTTGTTTATGTGTATGTATATACAGTATAAATGCCTTGCCGCAATTCTGTCTCTGAGCTCTTCAGGCAGTTCCTTTGCCCTCCTGATTCTTGTTTGCTCTGACATGCATTGTGAGCTGTAAGGTCTTATACAGACAGGTGTGCGGCTTTCCTAATCAAGTTCAATCAGTATAATCAAACACAGCAGGACTCAAATGAAGGTGTAGAACCATCTCAAGGATGATCAGAAGAAATGGACAGCACCTGAGTTAAATATATGAGTGCCACAGCAAAGGGTCTGAATACTTAGGATCATGTTTCAGTTTTTCTTTTTTAATAAATCTACAAAAATGTCAAAAATTCTGTGTTTTTCTGTGAATATGGGGTGCTGTGTGTACATTAATGAGGAAATAATGAACTTAAATGAAACTTTAGCAAATGGTTGTGATATAACAGTAAAAAATTTAAGGGGGTCTGAATACTTTCTGTTACCACAGTATTATATACACCATATATATTATGAAAATATGTAGACTAAATGTACATATTATATATATATTTAATTAACATTCTTTAATTTATACATGCATATTATTATGTATATATATGTATATATAAATACATAATATATGAGAGTGTAGTGTGTATATTTATTATGTATTTTATATCATATTATATATTATATTATATTATTTGTCTGGAAAGCATGCACATTTTTTCCAGGAATCTTAGAGGAATAGAAAGTTTTTAAAACTAGCATATATTTGATATATAAATGTTCCTTATTACAAAAGTCTTTACTCTAATTAATAATCAATTTAATGTGTCCTTGTTTAGTAAAATTATGAATTTCCTAAAAAAAAAAGAGAAATTGTTACAAATAAATACATCAGAGCTCCTGTAGTCATTACACACTTATATCTCAGATGACCCCATTTCACCCTACATCAGACCACTGACAATTTAATGAATAAAACTGAAAGATGTAATTGCATTATGAATACAAAAACAATGATTCATATTTACAATTCAACATTATATATTATATGTATTATACGTATAATATTACATATTATATGTATATAGTTTTCTAGTGATTCCACACACCATGACAGAGAACCGAATAACGCACTGACTCATGTTTTATTGGTCTGTGGATTGTGGTGGAGTCACTCTACAGAGGAGGACACATTTCACTGTTCTGTTCATTCATTCTGCACAGATCACAGCTGCTAATCTCTCAATCCCATCAGCTCCTCCAGACCTGCTCATGAGCACATCGGCTAGGACACATCGTCACCCCCCTCTAATTATAGAATGGGCGGGGCTAGCAGTAAGCCAGCCAATGGCAGAGCTTCTGAGGAGTTTGTTCTCAGTGCTGAGGTGTTGCTTCAGAGAGAAAGATGGAAAGATGAATTACGGCCGTGTGTCTGTGTTCACTCCTGAAGGAGCATTTATGGCAGCTTGTGGGGAGGTGAAGAGAAAAAACAAAACCCACAAACTAAGTCGTCACAAGCCTCAGACTGCATAGAACATGGAAAGAAATAAGCAGAACTGACTACAAAGTAAAAAGTATGGCCTACAATAATAATAATAATAATAATAATAATAATAATAATAATAATAATAATAGCTTTAGCAATGCTGTATGCTAAATTTTTAACCTCAAGTTCATGTTTGTTTGAATCAATGAGTGACTTTTTTTGTATTTTTATGAATTTCATATCAAATATATTAACTTAAAAAAAAAAAAAAAAAAAAAACAGCTAATATTACCTAAAATAATATTAAGTCAAATTTAAACACAGCATAAATTGCATAATATATTTTATTGTTTATGCAGAGAGAGAGAGAGAGAGAGAGAAATATATAATTTAAATAAAATAAAAATACAATTAAAGGGCAATTCACGAGCTCCGCTGTTGATCTTAGTTTTTTTAGCCGTATTCATGGTGAAACTTGCTAATTAGCACATTATTAGAAAAGGCGATTTGCAAAGAAAGACATTATACTCACTGCTTCTGTAGGTGAGGCTGGATCATGAATGACTTGCGCGAACATAAACGCATTTCGGTTGATCAAGGGCATGTTTCCCTTCAGAACCAAACATGACGCCACACTAACATGCATTTGAGAACGGCTTGATTTCAGAAGGGGCAACTTATTTGTATTAAATTAAAAGAAAACTACTGGTGGATCTTTATCATTGTAGGGTGGTTGTGTACACACACTCCCAACATTTCACTCCAAACAGCTTGTATAAGGGAATGTGGCACCGGATGACCTCTTTAAAAAAAATAAATAAATAACAACGTATTTGCAAGCCTTGAGTGAAGCTCGATTTTTATCATTAAATCAGCTACTGTTCTATTTATATCATGGCTATTCTAAACTTCTGAGGATATTGCTACATTTAAGCTTGATACCCTATGAATATTAGAGGACTTTAGGTAAAGATTAGATAAGGGTTGATTTTCAATCTGACTGCGGCTCAGTTCAGGTCAAAACATTTGATCGCTGGGGTGAAATGGATGCTCTGTTAAAATAACAGGCATTTCTGCTTGAATAACTTTACTAAATAATGTCAGTATCTAGTTTAGTGTCAGCAGACATTGAGCGGACAAGTCAAAGAGAGGCAGAGAGACCCGACTAAGCCTCTTGCTGTGTTGTATACAGATTGAAATTGACCTACAACACGTCCTCCAGGGAATCTGAAACTCTGGCTTGAGTTTCTCTCTGTCTGTTAGAGAGACATTCAGACAGCAGTGGAGAAAGGCTTTTTGCTTCATTACAGACAGCCAAGTCGTCCTTCGGTTCTGCTGTCTGCCTCGAATACCGAACAAAATATTCATGCTCAGACACTGACAGAAATTCCCAGAGAAAGTGGATCCACAACTATGATCCACAGGTGACAAACAAATGACACTTTTCTAAGCCCAGCCTGTTTAGTACAATGTGCTAATAAACTGCTACATTGACAGTGTAAATGACCACAATGCTTCAACATGCCTAGTCTTTAACATTTTTAATGTGGAGCTTAGCAAAAGGTGAATGACTCAACAGGTCAATTTTTCCTCTATTATTTTCATTCAGGCTTTATGTGCTTAGAATACAATGGGTTTTCCCCACAAAGGATGATGCTGTGGTTACCTTGGAGCTGTCATCATGGGAGCGTTGGTACCGTTTCCAGCGGCAGCCGTAGATCCCGGTCAGGCAGGACAAGCACAGCTGTCTCTCATACACCTGTAACGGTTGGTGTTTCACCATAGTCAGGCCACAGCTGATCTGCAGACATCCCACTCACACACCACAGACCTGCAGGAGAGAGACACAAAACACTCCGTCTTCAACTAAATTATACGGTCTGTGTTGATATTGCACTGAGAAACCGAGCGAGGATTTAGCCGTTTAGCTCGGAGTCTGGGAAACTTGCTTTAGGAAAACATACCAGAGAAAATCCTACAACGCCGAAGAATAAACATTACGTCAGTAATAATTGCAGGAATCTGTAGGTCGACAGTAATGTGACTTAACCACGCCAAGTAAAAGCACAAAACACAAAATCTTTCCTCAAATCACGCCATAATGGGTAATACAGGAAAAGCTGAAAACAAACACCACTGACAGCATATATATA